>JARHVA010003723.1:0-145000 GCA_037957365.1 Torreya grandis
ATAATTTAAATAGTGAATATTTATTTCCAAAAAAACTATATGTGACTAAATAACAATTCTTGGTCTTAAATATCTAATAACTCTCATGTGTTTACTCAATCAACCCTACCTATAACACTAAAATATTTAGAAACAAACATATTTTTATACCTTCTTCTCACTATCCTGACACACCACTACCACTTAGATATTACTCGAGGAGTCATATATACCTTTAAATATTAAAAAATATTCAACCAAACCATTATATGTCCTTTCTATAAAGATAACTCCAATCTCTTCATTATGAGGGTTTATAAATGGTTTTAAACTAGTTTACATTCTTAACAAATGTTTATAAAGATATGTCCCTCAATCCACCTATAAAAATAGTTATAAAGTATTATTAGGTTCGTGTTCCACCTCTACCAAAAGTATAAGGTCCCTATGCAAAGTCTACACATGCCAATGAGCATCACAAACTTCTTCTCAGGCTAAGAAAACCTCTATTTTGTATGCACAAAATACTTCCCAACATACCAACTTGATTTCTCTTCCTCCTCAGGGTCTAAAAATTGATAAACACCTTTGAAAAATAATTTCATACCAAAAACAATTATTACATGATCTTTACCAACTATAATCTCTTCATGAATTCTCACAAGAACCTCACTAGTCCACCTAGGCCAATTAGGCCAATGGCTAAATAGTCATGCAGATCACTGTCCAGCTCTTAAAAACCATATACCTATCCTCTTATCACCCTATACATGTCAAAAATGAATATTCCAAGCATAATAATCTCCTCCTCATGATATATCTCTCAAGGTACTCAAAACCCCATAGGAAACTACACATGGTCGAGCCCTCAAGGCATAAGATGACTTGCACTCCACCTGAAGACCACGTAAAAGGATTCCAATTGCTCTCTCAATCATATGTACATACTATTTACTATTTTTCCATGCTTCATGTTATATACTCATGCCTCTATAGAACCAACTACTCCCATAAGCTCTCATTAGCAACCAAGTACTAAGATCATGCATATTAGATGAAAATCACTCTCATACCACTTTTTCATCACCAATGCCCCTTGACATAAATGAAAACACATCACTTCCACCAATATCCCAACACATTGGCTTACAAATTTAGGAAATCAAGGTTTATGTATCATCTACTAAAGGTAAGAAAGTTGGCTTTTTAGAATTGTAATTTCCATATAAAAAAGATAAGTATCAATCATACCTTATATTAGAGTATATCCTATAAATATATTTTCATCTCCTTCAAATATTCCCAACAAATTCATACTTCCCATTATGTCTATGAGAAGTCAAAATTTTGTAGCCTTAAATGGAGGTAGCCCATTCAATTGGCCTAGTATGATGATATACCTACCTCAATTTTAAAAATCCTTTGATATTTTATTTGTGAAAATTCCACCACTCTTATGTATCATATAAAATAACTTTTTAATCTTTTTTTATTCCATAATGTAGTACAAGATAATGTTACAATTAGACTTCTAATCTCATGTTTTAAGGGTAAAATCCTACAGTGGTACAGAGGCTTGCCTCCTAATTACATTCATGTTTAGGATGGCTTAGGAACTAAAAATGTACATAATTTTAATATAATAGTGACCATCTCTCCCTAGTTGAATAACTAATTACTATTTAATGGGTTCTTTATGAAATTAATGAGTGATTTCAATTTTTACTTTCAAAAGACATGGAATAGAATTCTAGTAATGGTCAAGCCAATACCAAATAATTATTTTCTATATTAATTAAAATATTTGAATAGTTAAATATTTATTATAATTCACTCAATGGGTGGTACCACACTCCCTAATACCTATGAAATTGTAATAAGAGCATAAAATTTCATACTTTTGTTGGAAAAATTTCCCCAAGGCCACCAATGCCTCTATTTCCAAAAATACCTCCTACACAACCTACAATTACTCTAATTCCCACAACAAACAAAACACTAGTTTTAAATATTGATCCTAATGATGATTTATATGAGCTTAAGTCATTCATAAGATCTTTGGCAATGAGTTGGTAGCAATGAAAAAGTAGCAATCCTAGAACTATAGGCCAGTAAGCTAACAAAACATACCAACCCAATAAGGAGCCATAATAAGGTATTTCATACCCTCAAAGTCAAAATATGCAAGAAAAACCTCAAAATATCTACACTTTACCTACACCAAGTACTTATAAATCTATTGTACCTATTCAAAATAACCTAGTTCAGGAGTACAAGTGGTGTTATCCTTGTACTCAACCACATAATCAAAATACTTGTCCTAATGGAATTATCAATCAAACCTTGATGTTTAAAATAATATAAAATATTCAAGAACATAAAGAACCCTCTTCCCAATAGAAAAATACACAAGAACTTACTTATAATGAGGCTACTCTTTTGAACTAACAAGAGGAATACTTTTGTGGTGTAAATTAGGAGGATGTGTTATGCAATGGTGTTGTTTTGGTGATATGAAATACACATTCAAATAAAAGGTGAATAGAAATTGATCAAGCCCCCAAGGTATATCAATCTAAAACTTCTAAAGTTGTACAAGAATTTGTAAAAGATAGCATAGTACAAAGGCCGCCTTTTATTCTAATGGGCTAGTTAAATTTGAAAGTGATGAACCCAAATATCATGAAAGAAAGCATAGCTCCCACCAAGGTACTATTAAACGTTTGTAACATTCATTTTAGTATTTTTGAACAATTTAAAAAAACTAATTTTAATGTCAATATGTGGGAAGCATTGTCCATTCCATCACAAAGATATTTACTATAGGAAGCTTTGAAAAACATCCAAATAATAGACAAAGTTATGGCCAAGAGACCTAATACTATAATTAATTTATGTAAATCAAAAACTAACAAAAAAGTGAGTAAAAATGGTAAGCTTCCCCATGTCTATCTTTCATTCATAGTTGGGAAGAATTTCATTCATAATTGTATGGTAGACTCAAGGGCTAGAAATTTTATTATGCCCAAGAAAATAGTTGATGCTCTTGGTATTAAGTATATACCTATCTTAAAAGGTGTGGTTAAATTGGATGGGATTGATTTTGAAACAATCAAGCTAATAAAATATTTAAATCTCACCATCCATGCATATCCAATCTTGTCAATTTCCCAATATATCTCAATTATTGATCTCCCCCCTTATTTTTCCATTTGCTTTTCATTAGACTTCATTATAAAAATGGTAGGGTATTTATTTTCAGACTTGACTCACATGTTATTTTAGACAAGATATGGAAAGAGATAAATAATAAGAGCTAAGATGATGATTAAAGACCATACTGGACCATACACCCATATCCCTATGGGTATGAATTGCACATTACAAGATTAGGAAAAAGAACTTGATCACAAAGTTGTAACACCTGTGAAAGATATCCCAGACACTCATCCAAATGAATGGGGATCAAATATCCAATTTGATCCTTATGACTATGCACAAGAAATCAAATTGGGTACATAGTACCTTCATGAAGATGATGCAATCATCTTGAATATTGTAATGTCAACTAAAGATCTTCAAGGTATGTGGAAATTATTATTTAATAGCTCAAGAAGTAGAAATGGTGCAAGTGCAGGTATTATTTTGATCTCTCTAAAAAACAAGAGTTATTTCTATTCTTTTAGAGTTTAGTTCAAATGCACATATAATATATCTAAATATGAAGAATTGATTTGAGGTCTCCAACTATCCAAGGAAAGAAGGATAATATCACTACAAGTATTTGGTGACATTGATTTGATTGCTCACCAAGTAAGATATAAAATCATAACCAAGTATAACTTACTATTATATTAGAAACATAGGGTTTGGGACCTATTAGAAAACTTTATCACTTTAAACATTAAAATGGTACCTAGAGCATAAAATAAAGATGTTGATTGTATGGCCTCAATAGGCTCCTAGTATAACCTACTTAAAGAGATAAAGAGGAAAAACAACCAACATGTAAAGTTGATAGTAAGGCCATATAGTCTTGACATTGTAACCAACTAGCAAGTATTTGATAGTGATTGGAAACTTGTGAATTTTCTAAGAGAAGACACTGAATTCTTTGATAGAAACTAGTCAAAACTCTAAGATTGATAAAAAGATCAAATCATTTAACTAAATATGAATAAATTACCTATGGGCCTTGTAACTTTAGAGAGTATATTCAAATTAGATGATTAGTTGAAAGGTGAAAATAATAATATCAAAAGTCAATAAAGAAGACTATGAACCAATAGTTATTTTAGAGGAAAAAACATTAAAGATTAGAAAGGTATGTAATGATTTTTAAAAATAGGATTTTATTGAGTTGTGTCAATAATTTGATGATAAATTCACTTGGAGTTATCAATCTATAAGGAAGTTTGACTTGAGATTAGCCCAACACTAAATAAAGCTTGACCTAAATACCAATATTGTTAGATAGAAATATAGACCAATAAATCCAAAAATAGAACCCTTGATGAAGAGTGATTTATCCAAACTGATAGAGGCTAATATAATTTTACCTATCAAAAACTCATCTTGGGTTTCTAATTTGGTCCCTATAACGAAAAATAATGGTGAAATCAGACTTTATGTAGATTTCAAGGACCTAAACAAAGCATCCCTAAAGGATCTATTATCACTCTAAAGTGGACCCTGCTTGAAGATGTGTAAAACACAGTATCTCTCTAGCTGATACAATTGGATATTCTTAGAGTGTGGGTGATTTTATACTGAGAAGAACCTTTAGAGAGGGTTGGTTCCCTTAATATTTATATCTAAAAACTAAACTATTTCAATTTTTTTTATGAAAAGGGAGAAAGAAACTAAAATGGGAAATCCTATCTAAATGGGGTGATGTACCTGAAAGATTGGTATGCTCTAAAATATTGTTTTAAACTGAGTAAGGCACACATATGAATCAAAATAAAATTTTCAGTAAATCCTAAACATAAGTGTTTCAAAATAAGGCTTGAAAGAAGCTTGTAAAGCAAATTCTATTCCTAGCTCTTCAAATGACTTGTAGTGGATGAGATTATCTATCATGTCCCCTTTTCGGGTGACATCTTTAGACTTGATGATTAGCCTATTATGAGACCTTCGTAGGCTGATAAGATGGATAGAGGTCATGATAGAGCTTGGCTTGGCTTCGATTAGCAAAATTCCTATAGTTGGCTTTCATTCGGGCTCTTTCACACATGTTTTGCCTGAGCTCCTATTATTTAGGGACTTCTGACACATAACAGAGCACCCTTGTTTTGGTATGGTCATGTGCAGAATCATTCCCTGATTAACTAGCTTCAGACGGTTCGAGGATCTGACATGTATTAAGCAAGATATTAATATTTGAAATATTTAATCAAATATTAATTATTTGGCCTATTTTTAATTAAGAAACCCTAATTCTAATTTAAGAAACCCTAATTAGGGCAAGCACATCTTTTTGAGGGTATAAGGGTTTCTCATGGGAGAGAGTTGAATTATTCATTGATTATTGATATTGATTGTTGCTAAGAAATTCTTCTGTGAAGACTAAGCCAAGGGTTCTAGGATTCCATCTGCATTGGAGAACATCCACTCTTTAGTGTGTGCAATTCAGAGGCTGTGAAATATCAGCTGATCTATTGCTGATTTGAGAGATAGCTTCATACAAAAGTTATCACAGAGGTTTATAGATTTGAGAGGTAACTTCATACAGAAGTTGTCATAGAGCTTTCCAGGTATTTATTTTATTAGGTTTTTGATTCAATAAGTTATATAAATAGAGATCTTCTGTATTAGAGTCATATATCTTGAGATTAGGGGTCCAAATACGGTGTGTTATATTGGTGGCCATATGAAGTCCGTACAAATCCATACAGATCTACGCAGAGACTGACATCGGCAGGTAGAGGTTGACAGAGACCGACATCGGCTGAATATAGACCGATGTTGGTAGAATAGCCGACCGACATCGACTGACATCGGTAGAATATCGACCAACGATGGCATAATAACTGACGTCAATGACTGTGTGTTGACACAGTGACCTGAGCAGTTCCAGATTTAGGGTTTATTTCCAAATTTGCAAAAGCCTAGGTTTTTAAGACCGTATTTGAATATTATTTTATATGCATGATAGAGGACATCTATTATAATAGTTTGAGTGAATAAATAAGAGATTATACTATGATTTATTTGTTTATTTGAATTTATCTTGCAAAAATTGCAATTTGTTCTTATTTCATACAAAAATTTAGAATACACAAAAAAGCAATTTAGAGCTTTTGTCTTTCTAGAGTCCCTATTGGTTGGGGATATTATAGTGGTATCAGAGCTTTTGATGTTCTATATTCCCTATTTGAAGGGGATATTATAGTGGTATCAGAGGTTAATCCCTGCCATCCTATTGGGTAGACTAGAGCTTTTGTCCTGCCATCTTGTTGGGTAGTTTGGGTAGTTTGGACATTAAACTGGCTAGTAAATCATGGGCACTTCAAGTATTCAAAAATAGTGGGACAAGGATATGGAAAAGCTAAAACAAAGTTTGAAGAGGTTAAATGATTTTTTTTTAGATCTTACATTTGAAGACAAATTAACACAAAGTATTACATCTGTTGTTAAAGGGTCCACAACACAAAGTGGAAAGCAAGGAGATAACAAGAGTGTTATTGTTAATCAGAGAACACCACTAACCCATTCTAGGATAGTTGATAGGCCTACACGACCTACGTTTGTTCAAGAGTAACTAGAGGCTCCAGCAGAGGAGGCAACAGGAGAGCCCCTATTTGTTGACACACTTATGGCAGTGAATGAGGAGTGGGAGATATTATCACCTAAGGTTTAGGAGAGGATGTCTTTTGATCACTTTGTTAAGCTAAGGAAAGAGCACTATAGATTAGTTAGACAGGATAGCAGCATGTCCCATGATTCTTATGAGATAGGAGATGGTGATGATGAGATAGTTTCAGTAGTAGCTTCTTCAGAGTTAGGTGAGGAGGAGTCTGATGCTTGCATTCAGAGTGTAGAGGTGTACTCAGATGTTAGTACATTGAGTGTTGATGATCTCTCAAATATGGCAGAGATTGTAGAAGAGTCTTGGGATCTGATTATTGTAGATGACACCCAGGAGGATGCAGTGGATAGTTTTAAGGACTTAGTTTCCTCGGTAGTTTCTTTTAGTATGGAGTTGGACAGTGATGCTACAGTTGTTGATACTCTATATGTTGATATGAGCTATGGAGTTGATTCATAGAGTATGGATGGTATTACGCCAGAGATCAGTGATTTTGAGTCTACTCTTTTAGACCGTACACCAGAGGAGGATTGTAGGAGATAATCTAGCCAGTGCCACCATGTGTCTAGTCAGCTGAGAGTTAGTGAGCAAGACATTACTGCCGCTTGTAAGCATTTCAATGCTACTCGTCATTTGTTAGCAATTTATGGATGGGGTTTTCCTACTAGTGTTGAGCGGGGAGGCAATTATTTGTCCTTGATAGAGATCCACTCTTTATGGGAGGCTATTCAGATTCTAAGATAGGATTATATGCAGTTGGTAGCCGACATAGACTATCTTATGGAGTGGGGAAGTATAGTGTATGATGCATTATTGGTCAAGGAAGATAAGGTGAGTGAGCTTACTCAGTAGCTTGAGGTGACTTTTGAGATTCTTGAGAATACGCAGTTGGCTTTCAAGGAGTCAGAGTTTCATTTAGCTGAGGTGACTACAAAGTTAGAGCATTTGTGGTCTTCACCAATGCCAGACCCAATCCATTTGTATATTGAGATGGTTGGTGGTGAGTACATTTTTGTAGTGGTTGCTGAGGAACATGTTGTTGGAGCTAACACACATGTTCAAGATTTGGGAGTCCCTAATCTTGATGAGTTTGGGATACCAATGGATTTGAGTCTCCAAATGGATTCTTCTCACACAAATGATAGTGTGGTATAGTTGGTTGTGCTACCTTTACAGAGGGATCAGTTATGGGATGGATTGGCACCATCTTTTATAAATGGAAGTGGTAGTTGCAAGTTACATAGCCTACAGTATCGACACATCCAGGGCAGTTGTGATGTTAGAGATTGGTTGAGTTGCATTCACCAATTTGATTATGGATTCCTCTTGGTTATATTTCAGAGGATATTGTAAGAGCTTGTGTTAATTGGCATCAGTATAGATCATGACTACATTTGGGAACTAGGTGGATTGATGGGTTTTTTATTTTGAGATTACTTGGGGACAAGCAATTTTAGGAGGGGCAGATTGTCATGTCCCCTTTTCAGGTGACATATTTAGACTTGGTGATTAGCCTATTATGCGACCTTCATAGGCTAATAGGATGGATAGAGGGTCATGATGGAGCTTGGCTTGGCTTTGATTAGTATAATTCCTACAGTTGGCTTTCATTCAGGCTCTTTTAGAGACATTTTACTTGAGCTCCTATTATTTAGGGACTTCTGACACGTAGCAAAGCACCCTTATTTTGGTATGGTCATGTGTAGAATCATTCACTGATTCACCAGCTTCAGACGGTTTGAGGATTTGACATGTATTAAGGGAGATATTAATATTTGATTGATTTAATCAAATATTAATTATTTGGCCTATTTTTAATTAAGAAACCCTAATTCTAATTTAAGAAACCCTAATTAGGGAAAGTACATCTTTTTGAGGGTATAAGGGTTTCTCATGGGAGAGAGTTGAATTATTCATTGATTATTGATATTGATTGTTGCTAAGAAATTCTTTTGTGAAGACTGAGCCAAGGGTTCCAAGATTCCATTTGCATTGGAGAACGTCCACTCTTTAGTGTGTGTAATTCAGAGGCTATGAAATATCAGCTGATCTATTGCCAATTTCAGAGATAGCTTCATATAGAAGTTATCATATAGGTTTACAGATTTGAGAGGTAAATTCATACAAAAGTTGCCACAGAGCTTTCCAGGTATTTATTTTATTAGCTTTTTGATTCAATAAGTTATACAAATAGAGATCTTATGTATTAGAGTCATATATCTTGAGATCAGGGGTCTAACAAATAGGGTGTGTTATATTAGTGGCCATACGAAGTCTGTATAGATCTGTATAGATTCGTGTAGAGATCGACATCGGCAGGCAGAGGCTGACAGAGACTGACATCGACTGATTATAGACTGACGTTGGTAGAATAGCCGATTGACATTGACTAGCATCGGTAGAATATCAACCGATGATGACATAATAACTGACATCGATGACTATATGTTGACATAGTGACCTGAGCAGTTCTAGATTTAGGGTTTATTTCTAGATTTGCAAAAGCCCAAGTTTTTAAGACCGTATTTGAATATTCTTTTATATGCATGAAAGAGGACATCTATTGTAATAGTTTGAGGGAATAAATAAGAGATTATACTGTGATTTATTTGTTTATTTGAATTTATCTTGCAAAAATTACAATTTGTTCTTATTTCATACAAAAATTTAGAATACACAAAAAAGCAATTTAGAGCTTTTGTCTTTCTAGAGTCCCTATTGGTTGGGGATATTACAATGGTATCAGAGCTTTTGATGTTCTATATTCCCTATTTGAAGGGGATATTACATTATCATAGTAGGTGAGGAATGGACCTAAAAAAATGGGATATAGACCTCACTTATATGCTAGTATAAAATTAAAAAATACACTCTATTATGGTCTAAAAAAACCTCTGTAAAAAATCTTCTTTATTTGATAAATGGTGTCAATTATAATTATTGCTCTACTTTAGGAATTAATGAAAAATAACTTCAAAAAGCCAATATATAAGCCTAAGACCTTAAATAAAGCCAAATTCACATGGAAAATATAATTATTAGTCTTATTTGAGATAAAATAAGGATAAAATACTCTTACAATATTAAATAAAGGCTTTAAAATCTTCCAAGTCTTCAAAAATTGTATGTTCTTCATTTTTGGAATAGAAGTGAGAAGTGGTGGGCCCATGTTGACTTGTCAAAATTACTTGCATAAAAATAATTCCATAAATTAGAATATAAATCCATATTTAAAGTTATTTTAAGTTACTTAAAGTCTTTATCTTGTATGAAAATCAAGGGAGATGCATGAAACTAGTCAAACTAGTCAACCGAAGAGATTTGACCCTTAAGGACTATTTAACTCAACTTGAGCTCAGCTTACATGAATTGAAACTTGTGGATTGATTTTAGAATGATATATTCACTTAAAAAATATATATTCCATGTTTTAACTCAAAAATTAATAAATTTGGTATATTTTTAATGCCATTCTTTACTTGCGTGATTGACCAATTAAGCCCATTAGGCCAATTAGGCCCAATAGCCTATCTTATTGCATTTAGACTCCATTAAACCTAAAAAAATGCCATGAAACATAAAAAAATAATTAAATATACATTTAAAAACTTTTATCATCACAATATATTTTATTTTTATGAGAAAACACTCATCATTCAGTCAACAGGGTTGACTAGGCCTATTTTACTCCATTTTCCTGTAGACTAGCCATTTTAATTGAGTTGATTGGGACACTTCTTAGATGATTTATGAAAAAAATAAAATTTGAGAATGAATAAAAAGTCATATTATTTTATCTTCATTGATTATATTTCATTGAAGTGTCTTGTACTTTAGTTTACATGCTTTTTTCCACAAAAAAACATGATTTATACGCTCATTTGTATGCCTCCATACATTAAATTAACATTTATATAATCCTATCTAAGTTTAAATAAAATTTGAAAATGTATTAAGTTTATCTAAGATGATTTTATCATAATAAAATCATCATTTTTAAAAATTAGTTTTTTTTAGGGTTTAGACGGGCTTTGAAGCTGAATTTTCAAAATGATGGTTCATGAAGTACAAACCTCCAAATCCCAAAAAAAATTCTTTAGTGTGTGGTTAAAAAAGTAAAAAAATCCAAATCCTAAATTTTTATATTTGGTGTGTATAAAAATAAACTCCCAAACATCCTTGAAAATATTGGGTTCCCATTCATAATATATAAAAAGTTACTACACAAAGAAATCTATCTGTGGGGTTTTGACTACATTCTAAGCTACCTACACTCTTAATGATTATTCATAAATAAAAACCACCAAAATAGTATCAATTTTCTCATTAATTATAATTAAATATGGGTACTCAAAACATACTAATATTTTTCATCCAAACTCCACATGTGGTGAAAGATATGAGCATCTAAACAGGAGGCTATGAAGGGTGTATAGAACTAAAAAATGAAAATTTCACCAATATGAAAATAAATATTCACATGATTTAAAATTCCTAAAAAAATCATCATGGTGTCTGTACCATGCTATCAAAACACTCTTAAATCACATTTTGCTTGAAAAGTCAAAAACCCTTTTTTGGCCTTTATTCTTGTTTGCTTGTAAAATCCTGTATGAGCATGGTTTCCTTAATATTTATATTTTTAAAAATATTTAAAGGTATTATTATGATTTTTAAACATCATGCCATTATTTTAAAACTTTTAACTAGACTTATAAACCTCTATGGTACTCCAACATAATGCTTGTTCTAATGGTGATCTCGAGTGGACATGCTAGGGACTGTTACAAAACAACAAGTATCTCAATTCATCTAATTACCATGAATTTTTTTCAAAAGGTTATCCAATTCATTATAACCATGTTTACAAAATTTTAGGTCTTGAAACCACCTGAAGCTCTCAAAATACTTAATTTTCTCTCAAAATTGATCCATGTGCATGGATTATCTACATATTTAAACTTGACAATGCTATTTTAAAATGATAATGACCCATTTACAATTCATTTTTGACATTTTTGAAAAAAAAATAGTGATTTTTATGCCACAATTCCTTGGTTTAACCAACTTTAGAAGGCTATGACTGGTTTTAGGAAAATTTTGTATGATAGGAGTAGTAATTTGGCCTTGATAAATCAAATTTCTAACAATTTTGGTGACTTTCAGGGGTTGACCAGCTTTCTAGTAAAAGAAATCAGAAAATATGACAAGGATATACTTGTATATACACTAAGTATTGGAATATCTTTTGCAGGCAAAGATACAAACAAAAAAGCAAACATGTGCACATGTGCACTTAGAGGAAAGGATAACAACAACTGGAAAGGTAAAAAACAACAACAAAAACTATGTGTGGATATGCACTTAGAGGAATGAAAAAAAATGAGCATATTATGTACAAACTAACCTCTAATTTTATGGTACTCTTGGATCAAAAGGAAAGGTATTTGATGCACTATAGAACTTTGAAACGTATTTGCTTCCTTTCAATAACTCTCTTCTTCAAATGGGATCACTTATATGTTCATATATTTTGGATGATGCATCTAGGCCTCGAACTTCCATTCTTAGGTGTATGGATTGAAGATATGGATCTAAGATCCAATCATCCTCCTCCCATATTCTTTTTTGTTGCATCAAAAGTGCTATCTCTACCTCATTCATAGGTTGATCATGATTTGACACATTCTCATTTAATGACTGTATTAACAATTCAACTAATATACCTAGATTGATGTCTTCATTTGACTCTATTTGAAGTGTTACTTTGTCAAATTATTTATATATTTGATAATAATCCAAACATGGTGGTAATATGAATTTAATTTCTTATTTATGAACAACTACAATAGTACTCTTTATAAGGCATTCATCAATATCCACTTGGGATGGAGATGGACCATCAAATTTTGCACAAAAACTCTCCAAGTCATCACAAAAGTATTATTCATCATGTTTTACTAAAAGGATATGAAATTTATTTTCAATATTAACATTTTAAATAGGTTTATCACATATTTATAGCCTTTTAATGGATTCATATGAAATTTCTTGATCTACTACACTTGCTTCATCTTTATCTTTTGTAGAGAATATCATCTCAATCGGTCCCATTGGGCATGCCATAAATTGTTATCACTCTAGAGTGCACCATGTCTTAAGATGTGTAAAACACACCCTACCTCTAATTTATACAATTGGATCTTCTTAGAGTGGGGGTGACTCTGTACGTAGAAGAACCTCCATAGAGGGTTGGTTCCCTTAAGATTTATCTCTAAAAACTAAACTTTTTGATTTTCTAGGATGAAAAGGGAGAAACAAACTAAAATGGGAAATCCTATCTAAATGGGGTGATGCACATAAATGATTGGTATTCTATGAAATATTTTTTGAAACTAAGTAAGATAGACATATAAATCAAAATAAATTCTTCAGTAAATCTTAGACATAAGTGTTTCAAAAGAAGTCCTGAATGAAGCTTGCAAAGCAAATTTTATTCCTAGCTCTTCAAATAACCTGTAGAGGATGAGATTTTCATAATAGGTGAGGAAAGGAAATAAAAAAATGGGATATATATCTTAATTATATGATATTATATAATTAAAAAATTCACTCTATTCTAATCCAAGAAAAGAGTATGCAAAAAATCTTTTTTATTTGATAAATGGTGTCAATTACAATTTTGCTCGGCTTCAAGAATTAATGAAAAATGATTTAAAAAAGCCAATATATAAGTATAAAACATTAAATAAATATAAATTAACATGTAAAATATAATTATTATTCTTATTTGAGTTAAAATAAGACTAATATCCTTTTACAATATTAAATAAAGGCTTTAAAATCTTTCAAGTCTTCAAAAATTACATGTTTTTAATTTTTGGAATAGAATTGAGAAGTAGTGGGCCCATGTTGACTTGTCAACATTCATTACATGAAAAAAAACCATAAATTAGAATATAAATCCATATTTAAGGTGATTTTAAGTTCTTTAAAGTATTTATCTTGCATGAAAAGCATGGGAGATGCATGAAACTAGTCAAACTAGTCAACCGAAGAGATTTGACCCTTAAGGACTAGTTAGCTCAACTTGAGCTCAAATTGCATGAATTTAAACTTTTTTATTTAATTTATAATTATATATCCACTTAAAAAACATATATTCCATGTGTTAACTCCAAAATTAATTTGTTTGATATATTTTCAATGTCATTCTTTATTTGCTTGATTGACCAATTAAGCCTATTAGGCCAGTTAGGCCCAATAACCTATCTTAATGCATTTGGACTCCATTAAACCTGAAAAATTAATTAAATATACCTTTATAAACTTTTATCATCATAATATATTTTATTTTTATCATAAATGACTTGTCATTTAGTCAACAGGGTTGACTAGGCTTGTTTTGCTCCATTTTTTTGCAGACTAGCCATTTTGATTGAGCTTGTTTGGACACTTATGGGATGATTTATGAAAAAATTAAAATTTTATGATGAATAAAAATTCTTATTATTTTATATGAATTAATTATATTTCATTCGTGTGTCATGTAATTTAGTTTACAAGCTTTTTTCCATTAAAAACATGATTTCTAACCTCATTCGTACATCTCCTTACATAAAATTGACATTTATGGAATCTTATATGAGTTTAATTTAAATTTTAAAATTTCTTAGGTTGATATAGTATTATTTTATATTAATAAAATCAATATTTTTCAAAACTAGTTTTTTTAGGGTTTAGGTGGGCTTTGAAGTTGAATTTTCAAAATTATAGTTAATGAAGTACAAAACTCAAAATCCAAATATTTTTCCATTTATTTGTATAAAATTAACCTCCTAAACATCCATAAAAATATTTTTATCACATTCAAAATATATAAAAATTTACCACGTAGAGAAATCTACCTATGGGGTTTTGACTGCATTTTAAGCTACCTACACTCTTATTGATTTTTCTTAAAGTAAAACTAATAAAATGGTCTCAATTTTTTTCATGAATTATAATAAATTATTATTAATAAAAAAATACTAATATAGTTCATCCAAAATCCATATGTGGTGAAAGATATGAGCATTTGAATAAGAGGCTAGGAAGGATGTCTAGAATTGAAAAAATGAAAATTTTAATAAATTGAAAATAAATATTCACATACTTCCAAATTCCTAAAAAAATCATCATAGGGTCTTTAACATGATATCAAAACACTATGGAATCACATTTTCCTTGAAAATTCAAAAAACCTTTTTTGGCCTTTATACTTGTTTACTTGCAAAAGCCTATATGAAAATGGTTTGATTAAATTTAGTGTTTTTAAACTCTTTAAAGGTATTATTATGATTTGAAAACATCATCCCATTCTTTTCAAACTTTTACCTAGACTTAGAAACCTTTGTAGCACTCCAGCATAATGCCTGCTCTAATGGTGATCTCCAATGGACATGCTAAGGAATGTTATAAAATAGAAATTATCTTACTCAAGTCATGATAACCCTATTTACAATGTACATGCCATGAAAATTTCTCAAAATATTACTCAAGTCATGATAACCCTGTTTACAAAATTGGAGGTCTTGAAACCACCTGAAGCTCTTAGAATCCTCAATTTTCTCTTAAAATTGATCCTTATGAATGTATTATTTACATATTTAAACTTTAAAATGATATTTTTAAATTATAATGACCATTTACAATCCATTTTTGACATTTTGACCAAAATTAGTGATTTTTAGGCCACAATTCCTTGGTTTGACCAACTTTAAAAGGCTATGACCGGTTTTAAGAAAGTTTTATATGATAGGAGTAGTAATTTGGCCTTGATAGGTCAAATTACTAACATTATCATTATCCCCTTCCACCCATGGATAAAATTATACAAACTATATCAGGATCTGAAAGGTTTTCCCTTCTAGATGATTATTTTGGATATAACCAAATCCTAGTGTAGGAATCAAACCAGTTCAAGACTACCTCATCATAAAATCTAGTACATATGCATATAAAAATATGCCTATTAGCCTAACTATTGTTGGTGATACATTTCAAATAGCCATGGATATGGATTTTATAGGTTTGATAAATAAGATGATCTTGGTATACCAAGATGACATCATTATTTACTCAAAACATGCTGATGCACACCTAGATCACCTTAGGAAATTTTTGAAAGGTGCAAATCATTTAGAGTTTCCATCAATCCAAAAAGTTCATTTTCATATCTCACTAAGGGAAATTACTAGGACACATTGTTTCAAAATAAGGTCTTATAATAAAACTAGAGAGAATAAGTGTTATATTTGCATTAGCACTTCCATGTCATAAAAAGGGGTTACAAAGTTTCCTAGGAAAGATCAACTTCATAAGAAAATTTGTTCCAAATTTTTCCTCTATGGACAATCCCCTTACCAGTATGCTTAAGTAGGGTATCATTTTTAGTTAGACACAATAATAAAATGATAGTTTTAAAGCCATCAAGTAGGCTATTTCTTAGGCTCCTACCCTAGTCAACCCCAACTACGAGAAAGATTTCATTCTTTATGCTTTTGGATGGGAAGGCAACATCTCAGCTATTCTAACCCAACACAATAAAGAAAAATTAGAACAACCAATATCATTTTATAGTCAATCCTTGAAGGATTATGAATAAAAATATGGTTTTGTGGAGAAGTAATTATATCTTGTAATTAAAGCTCTAAAAAAATTTAGACATATGCTCTCTAATAATAAAATTAATCCAATCGTTAGTCACCAAAGTGTCAAAGAGTTCCTACTGAGCTAGGAAATAAATGAGAAAAGAGTAGGGTGAATCATAAAAGTCATGGAATATGATGTGAACATCAAAATTACAAATATTTTAAAAGGAAAGGGATTATGTGAACATCTATAATATAATATTAATATTTCTAAAGAAGTATCTGATGTAGTGTATGCTCGAAGTGCATCCCAACCAACCACTCCACCTTTATTCAACAACTAGATCCATGACATGACTATCTTCTTATAGACTAACAAGTACCCATATGATTTTTAGTAGTCCAAGAAGAGGTATTTTAGACTCCAATCTATTCCTTATGTTCTTGTTGATGGAATATTGTTTAGGAAAGATATGAATGGAATCATGATAAGGTGTATCGATCATGGTGAAGTCCCAAAGTTGCTCAAGGAAATTCATGATGGTTCATTAGGTGGACACTTGTCTACAAGAACCATGCCCATCAAAATAATGAGAAGAGGATATTATTGGTCTAACATATTCATATATACCCATCAATGGGTAAGAATCTATGAAAAGTGTGCTTACTTTACAGGCAAACAAATATTATCATCTCTCCCTCTCAAACCAATCCAAGCTAACCAACCATTTGTTCAATGGGGATTAGATTTCATTGGTATGATTAATACACTTTGAAGTGTAGGCCAACAATGGGTCCTTACATCAAATGACTATTTAACTAGATGGACTAAATTAGTTACACTGAAAGATTCCATAGAGGCATCTATCCTAGAATTCATAGATGGTATAGTCACAAGGTTTGATGTTCCTTACACCGTATCTTAGATAATGCTAAAGTTTGTATGGTCACTCCATTGAGTTAAAGGGTTGTAAATCATAATTTATACTTGATTAATTATTCCAATTATTACTTGAATGCTAATGTCTTGGTTGAGTCTACCAATAAAAATCTCATAAGGATTATTAAAAGAACAATAGAAGACAACCAAAGGACATGGCACATAAAGTCGAAATCAACACTGTGGGATGATAAGATCACTCCAAAGAGAGCAATCGGTAATTATCCATTTATTTTGGTATATGGAAGGGAATCTAGAGTTACACTATCAATTGAGTTACCATATCTATAAATCAATCATCAGTTGGAATTTATTGACAATGATGAACTGACAATACTATTGGTAGAACTTAGCGAACTAGAAAAAGTCAGAAACCATTCAATGAAAGTTCTGGAAGCAAATCAATCTCAAAAAAAGATAACTTTTGAAAAATACTCGTCTAATATGAGCTCCAATAAATTAGACATGGTTCTCAAATGGGATGATGAAAGAGCTAAACCAACCAAGCACACTAATTTTGATGCAATGTGGAGTGGTCCATACATTATAACTTAGTAAAAAAATAAAGTTCATTCCAACTATCTTATCTCAATAGATTAGAACTACCTATCCCACTTAATGAGATACACCTTAGAGCTTGATTTTGAGATTGAAATTTATTCCAAAAATATTGTATATATTAGGGTTAGTTGTTTTTTCCTAATAAGTTCTTTCACATAGGTCAACTCACTAATAGTTTTTATTTCCTTAGTTTGTTCTATTTTTCCCTGTTTCATTCTTTTTTAGTAAAATACCAATTTTGTTCTTATACATTTAAAGTGTGTTAATCTCAAAATGATTCCACTCCCAATTAATTAAAAGGCTACTAGAAAGAAACTTATTAGTAGACAATTACCTTATAGAGGTTATGAAAAATGTTGATATTTTTGTCTCAAAAATGTCAAAACATCTAGTACCTTAAGGGAGGGCCATTAATTTTTTAATATAAATGCCTTAAAATGACCCAAGACACTCATTTACCAAAGCCTGATGAAACCCAGATATATAGGTATAATTTATAACTTGCAAACTTGTAAATTACATCTAGACCTCCGCTTCTCACTTTACTCATGACCGATAGAAATTGAATATAGGAATGTAATTTACAAATTGAAAACTTGAAAATTGTTTCCCAGTATCCACTTCCTATAAAACCCATGTCTATCATAAACCATAACCCCTCTCATAATTGTCAACTTGCAAAATTTCAAATTATAAATGGAGCTCTACTTCCTACTAGATACATACCTCATAGAAAATGGAAATTAGAATGTAATTTTCAACTTGAAAACTTTCAAATTTCTTTCCAACCTCCACTTCCCACCCATCACTCCAATCATAAACTATAACTCTAGTTACAATTTTCAACTTGAAAATTTATAAATTAAAATTCGAGTTCAGTGTCTCATTGACTACCCTACCTACAAAAAAATAGAACTTTCATTACAATTTGTAACTTACAAAGTTGAAAATTACACCTTGAGTTTTACCTTCCAGTTTTAAAATAACCAAGCTATCTTGTGTAGAGTAGAGTTCAAAGTGCAAATCAAAAATTTGCAAGATTGTAAAGTTACTCCTAGACTCTAGATTTTTGAACCTCCCACCAACCACTGACTTAGGGGCATTAAATTTAGAGGTTATATAAATCAATATTGAGATTAATTGTAATCCATTGTTAATTTGGAAAATTCAAGACTGGAGTTATGTGGCCAAGCCACAACCCTAATAGAGACCTCAAGCCATGCCTTCATGCATTCAATCCACAAACTTTGAGCCCCAATGCCATTGATTTCCCTTACAAAGTATTTCTATTTTCCTACTATGTTTTCAATTATCATTTTCCTCTACAAATCTAAGATAGGTTGATTTTCACATTTTCTTCCTTTATATTTTTAAATTTAGGGGTTTTATTTGCTTAATCATTGTTAGCATTTTAGCTTAACTACTTATTATCATTTCAAGAATCACCTAGTTATTCTATTTCTTGTCAAGTCTTTTCCTTCAATTTTCTTGCACTAAAAAGTCTAAGGTTTTGAAAATAATTATAACCTATCAAATATTCCTTTGAGGATTTCCTATATATTCACCATGGACTTTTCACTTGATATCATAATTCTAAAACCCATAGGATTTTCACATGCATCTGTAACTTGATAACTCCACAAATAATCTTAGTGCACCTTGTAACTCTAAAGACCACCAAGGATATTACTTGCATTTGTAAGCCTAAAACCCACTAGATTTTTCACCAGACATTGAAAGTGTGTTTTTCAACCACTATCTCTATCGAACATTTTCCATACAAGAGTAACCCAAATCTCCATTGAATCTTTCACCTATATTTTTAACCCTTAAATCCTACGAACTATGCAAGAAGTTTTCCCTAATAAATTCCCTAAAATCTATGTCTAGAAAAGAGATGAAATTTAAATCCAAGGGACCCAGTATCCCACTCAACTTGGATTCTAACATGAATGAAATCATAGGCACAGACCTAAGTCACATTGACATAGGTGATTTTTGGACTAGGGTGAATGTTGAATTAAAAAATGAATGGATTTAGAGCATTTACAACTATGGACTACCTCAAGAAACAACTTTCCCCTTATCAATGTAGAGCCCTGATCTAGTCCTCACATTGGTGAACCACTATGATGTAGAGAAGAGAAAAGTATTAAATGACATGGATGAAAGTATTCTAAACCTAGACTCTAACTTATTAGACACATTGTTCTTAATACTTCAATATGAGAGTTATCTTGATATAAATCCCAAATCATCAAATAAGTTCTATTAGGACAATAACATTAGATGTCAAAGGATAATCAATGAAGAATGGCTAAAAATCCCTAGGCCTACATCCATAAGACTTCCCAAAACATTTTCAAGGATAGATTTTAAGGATAAAGTGGTTGATTTAATCATACTCCTACATAGGGTGATTGGAAACCTTGATGCCAAGAACTTCTAAGACTGGATATACTAATACATATGGGTAATTCATCAAAACAAGTAGTAAATCAATTAGGCATAGATGATAAGTGACTCCATTCACAAGCTATTGATGGAAGTCCAAAATATAGGGAATTTCTACCTAACTTCATATCTAGTATACATATTAGCAAAGGGAAGATCCTTCCTAGGATTGAATATAGTAGCTAACCAAGTAAACAAGGTTTTAAAATATTACCCTGACCTCACTCTCGAGGCAAGTAGGAAATACTTTAGAAGGGTAAATGATGCATTCATATACTACATCATATTCATGTTTGACAAATATTTAGAGAAAAATAGATTCTTTGATACTATTATTTATAAGCTCATAAAATGGGGATTCTACTTCATTCAATTCCCCATGTACTCATACATCAGAGTAAAAGGATTCATTGGTTGTCCTTACACCCTCCCAAGGTATGTAAGTGACAAATGGGCTTTAATGGAACTTTTGAGGTAACTTGTGGAGACTCACAAGTTGTTATCAAGAAAACATAGGGCAGGAATACATTTCCCCATTATTATAGGGAGGTATACATGCCCTTATCCAAATACAAGTGTGAATATGTTGAAATGACTCAGATGATCTTGAGGGCTTTGGAGGCAAGGCCATTTTATGATGTAAATGGAAAAATTACTAGTACATTGGGTATAAAAACATATTCCCATGTTCCCTACTATGAACACTATTGAGAGGACCTGCAAGGTGAAGAAAAAGTGAGACTAAAGGATTATTCTAGGATGACCTTAGATTAGATCAAGAATTTTAACATGGAAATAGTCCCTAAGGATTTGGTAGATGATGAATCCATAGTAGATAAGGTCTAGTCAAATAACAAAATCTTTTCTCAACCCCTTCCAACAGTTAGATGGTCCATTATTGAGTCCTTATCATTAATGGATAAAACCACCAACATAATAAATAAAACAATCGACTAGATTAAAAGTAAAGTGGTCAAGGTGACCAAAACAATGAGCATCAATGAAAAGATAATATATCACAAGGATAAGGGAGTGTCATGAATAGCATAAGGTTCCAACACTAAAACCCTCCTAGAATAGGTAAATAGGTTAGTAGTATCTCACAAGAGAATGAAAAATTTAAAGGCTAAGTGAGGAAAATCTAGAAGCCAAAGGGTTGTAATGGATCAACTGATAGTAATTTAATCAAAAGATACAAATGCTATTGAAACACCAATAGTTATACTCTTATCTCTATTATAATTTCTCCTCTTATCTTTGTCATTCCATAAACTTAAACACCTCCTCCTCATATCTCCACTCCATCATCACCTCAATATATTTCCCCCTTCATTTCTACTATCTCACCTATGCCACTAATTCCATTGTTGATAGTTCAATCAACTCAATTGGACACTCAAGTTTCACTTCCACTCCCCTCTTCCACAATTTCTCCTTCCATAATTTCACTCCATTATTCCATAACTCTTTTCATCCCATCCCTAATCACTATGGAGTGGATTAAAATAAATTATTAGTCAAGCATTAGTCTAATAAATAAAATAAAAATTCCTAAAGAGTTAAACACATCAAGCCAAACTATTCATGTGGGGGTTGTTAATGACAATGAAGAATAAAATGAAATAAAGCAATACTAGTTACCTTCCAAAATTGATTCCATTACCCAAGAGTGGCTCTAAGCATGTTCTCCCATTAACCAAGCATCTTTGTCTTCATCAAAAATGGAGGTAAACACTCCCAATGTCTCAAGAACACTACATAAATCATAGGCTTATGATATTGAAACTATCTAATTGCCTATCAAATGAAGCTAATACAAATTTTAATAATACACTAGTCAAAAATAAATGAGTTGTGAAGAAATTTTAGCATTATAAAATTATAATACTTTATCTTTAAAATGATGTTTTATGCCCTCCTATTTATATATTTTTTAGATTGATCATAATGAATTGTGACCATCCATCTTGACATCAAGATGTGTGGCCAAGAATCCATTCAATTTTGGAGGCTAAAATCAATAAATGTCTTCATAATAATTTTGAAATAAGGGTCATTAATGAGGCATGGGATGCATTAATGAGGTATGAGAGGCCATGATTTATATATTTTATGAATTGATGGCCTAGGGATGCCTTTCCAAGAATTGATGTCATTAGGTGATGCAGTTGATAGAAATCAATTTCCAAAAAGAAGTATTTAATTGTTAGGATCTTAGAGTACAATTTATTACTTTTGTATAAGCAACTAAACACGGAATTAAAACCAGAAGTAATAAGTAACTAGAAATCAGAAACAACAAATAATAGGAGATACAAGAGATAACCAATCTATATTAAACTCTTCCAGAAGGAAATACAATGAAGAAATCTCTCTCTCCTCACACCTCATAGATGTATAGTAATTCTCCCTCAAGAGTTCTCTCTCTCTCAATCAATTACAATCAACTCAATTACTGAATTGTTGTTCATGCTATGAGGATATAACCCTACTATATAGTATACTACAACACTAGGGTTCATGAGCCATGCATTCGCCACCCTTAGATCCACCTCTAAATCAAAGGCTCAAATCTATTCTCTTAAAAATAGAACAATTTTGTCTAAAAATAACAATTCTAGAAATGCACAAAAGTCAGTGTCGGTCTGAAGATGACCAATGCCAACTGACTCCTAACCAATGTTGGTTGGTTTTGACCAATGCCGGTCGACCCCTAACTGATGCCGATTGGTTCTGACTGATGTCAGTTACTGTGTAAGCCAGCAACCTCCACATAAGCTCATTAGTGAAGCTTTTAGCTCCACAACTCAACAATCTCCTACTTGAAGATAAACAACTACACCTGTACCTGTACAACAACATCCTCTAAACATCTCTGGTTTGTTCCTCCCTCTTCAAGTTCAATCTTGAAGACTAACAAAAGTTGAATGAAGATTCAATTTCTCCTTTGTTACCAACTTTGTTAACATATCAACAGGGTTCTTATCTGTATGGATCTTTTTTAGCTCCAACTGTCCATCCTCCAATACCTGTCTAATGAAGTGGTACCTAAGCTATATATGTTTGGTTCTTGAATGAAAGGCTGAATTCTTTGCCAAATGAATTACACTTTGACTATCACTATACAATCTGCAACTCTCTTGCTCCTTTCCCAACTCTTCCATGAACCGATTCATCCAAATCATTTCCTTGCTAGCCTCTATGACTGTAATGTATTCTGCCTCTATAGTAGACAAGGCAACAACCTTCTGCAACTTTAAAATCTAGCTAACCACCATTCCACCAATAGTGAACACATATCCTATGGTGCTTCTCCTTCCATCCAAGTCACCTGCCATATCCAAATTTACATACCCATGTAGAGAAGTGTTTGACCCTCCATAGCATAAATGCCTACTGTTGGTCCCTCTCAAATATCTGAGAATCCACTAAATTACTTTCCAGTGTTCCTTTCTTGGATTGGCCATAAACTTGCTGACAACTCCCACTACTTGGGTAATATTTGGTCTAGTACATACCATTACATACATCAAGATCCCAACTACTGAAGCATATGGAACTCTAATCATGTACTCAACCTCATCATGTGATTTAGGACACTATTCTTTGCTCAACTTGAAGTGTCCAGCCATAGGTGTGTTTTACCAATTTTGCATCCTGCATATTGAACCCCTCCAACACCTTATTCACATAATCCTCTTGAGACAAAATCAAACTTTGATTTTTCCTGTCTCTCTTAATACTCATGCCAAGGATTTTTTTTGCTTCTCCTAAATCCTTAATGGAAAATGTGTGAGCTAATTTTACCTTAACCTCAGTAATTTCTTGCATGTGTGAACCTATAACAAGCATATCATCTACATACAATAATAGGATAATATAACTACCATTATCCAATCTATTAAAATAAACACAATGGTTAGATTGACATTTACTAAAGCCATGTTCTGTCATAAACCTGTCAAACCTCAAATACCATTATCTTGGAGCTTGCTTAATTCCATATAAGCTTTTCTTCAACCTGCACACAAGTTTCTCCTTACTTTTGACCTCAAAACCTTCTGGCTGATCCATATATATCTCTTCATCCAAATCTCCATGAAGAAATGTTGTGTTAACATCAAGCTGCTCAAGATGCAAATCCTCAATAGAAACTAAAGACAATATAGTATGAATAGAATTCATCTTTACTATAGGAGAAAAAAATTCACCAAAATCAATACCTAGTTTCTATGTAAATCCCTTTTCATACCAACCTAGCCTTATGTCTCATTTGTCCATTTTCTCCTTCCTTTAACCTGTATACCCATTTTCTTTTTAGTACTTTCTTTCTGACTGGCAACTCAACCAAATCCCACGTATGGTTCTCTTCCAAGGAATCAATTTCCTCATTCATGCCATGCTCCCACTGTTTCATGGATTCTACCTGCATTGCCTCATCAAAAAATTTTGGTTCTCCACCATCAGTGAGCAATAAGTAGTATAAAGAAGGGGAATAATGAATTGGAGGTCCACTTACCCTTTTAGACCTCCTTATGGGCATTTGAGACTCATTTACAACTTGTTGTCTGCCCAAATTTTCTTATGATAGTGACTGATCCCAGTCATCTCTGATCAATGCCAGTTTGCACCCGACCAATGTCGATTCTTCCTGATCAATGCTGATTTTCACTTGATCGATGTTGGTTTCCACCTCATCGACGTCAGTCTCTGTGTTTTTTTGTGAGTGATGATTTTTACCCACGAGCTCATTTTGGATCATAACCTATTCTAAATCAAGATTGCCCTACTCAAAATTATTCAACCTCTTGAGTTGATCACTGTACATCACCTTCTCATTGAAAACTACATCATGGCTTCCAATAATTTTGTTAGTTTCTAAATTCCACAACTGGAATCTGAAATCTCCAAAACCATAACCAATGAAAGTGCACCACATAGATTTAGCATCTAGCTTCTTTCTATTTTCTTTATCAATGTGCACAAAAGCTTCATAACCAAAAACTCTAAGAAATGAAAGATCTACCTTTTACCTGTCTAAGCCTCTTCTGGAATTCCACCATCTAGTGCAGTAGAAGGTCCTCTATTAATCAGGTAAACCACAATATCTATAGCTTTTACCCAAAATTATAAGGGCAAACCAACATGCAACCTCATACTCTGTACACACTCCATTATTATTCTATTCATCCTTTCAGCAACTCCATTTTTCTAAGGTGTCCTTGGAACCCTCCTTTCCCTAAATATTCCACTCATAGAATAGTAACTATTGAATTTATTGCTGCAGTACTCACCACCATTGTCAGATCTAAGGCACTTCAATCTCAAACCTGTTTCATTCTCAACTAGAGCTTTCTATTTCTTAAATGTGTCAAAAACATTAGATTTCCTATTTATGCAATAAACCCATACCTTTCTTGTAGCATAATCATTGAAAGAAACATAATACTGTGATCCTCTAATAGAAGCTACCTGAGCTGGTCCCCACACATTTGTGTGAACAAGCTCCAACTTGTGCTTCTTCTTTGTTGACCCAATTTTGAGAAACCTCACTTTCTTCTATTTCCCAAAAATATAATGCTCACAAAAATCTAGATCTATGCTTTTCAAATCTGAAAGCTTACCTTTTGACTTAAGAACATTCATTCCCTTCTCACTCATGTGACCAAGCCTACAGTGCCACAACTTTGCATCTACATCTGAAGTAGATAAAATAGAAGGAGAATAATCAGTAATACAAGTAGATAGATAAAGTGTACCTACTCTCTTACCTTTTGCTAATACAAGTGCACCCTTGGAAACTTTCCAAGATTCAGCTGTGAGAGTTACTGTGTAACCCTCATCACCCAACTTTCCTATAGAAACCAAATTCCTCTTCATGATAGGTACATGCATGACATCCTTCAACACCCATCTGTTGCCATTCTACAATTTTAGCTGCACTTTTCCTTTGCCAACAATTTTACAAGGCTCATCATCCCCTAAATAAACTTTTCCAAAATCTCCATGGACATAATCATTGAAAAATTCTCTATTTGGGGTTGCATGGAAAGAGGCACTAGAATATAAAACCCATGATTCTAATTTATTATAAAAAGAAAATATAAGAGCATCCTATGCAACAATACCTGCAACTTTTGCTTCTTTATTACCTTCATACTAATTTTCTTTTTTATCCTTCAACCAACAATCTTTCTTTGCATGCCCTTTCTTTCCATAATTCCAGTAGATTATTCTTCCATTTCTAGATTTAGATCTACTTCCCATCTTTGACCTTGTTTCCCCTTGCTTGCCCTTCTCTCTTTGCCTTGCCCTGCTTCAACACTTAAAGAATTACCTAATGTTTCCCCTATGATTTTATTGCAAAAATCTTCATTCAAGATTAGACTAACAACATCATCAACTTTCAAGATATTTGAAGTAGATGTAGTATTACTAATTACCATTGCCAAACTATGCCAACTTTCAGGTAAAGAGCATAAGATTAAGAGAGCCTTAACTTCATCATTAAAAACTATTTTGACTAAATTTAACTAATTTAATATTATATGGAAATCATTAAGATGACTACATACAAATCCACCTTCCTACATTCACAAATTAAATAATTGCTTCATAAGATATACCTTATTCGAAGCTAAGGGTTTTTCATATAAATTTGCCAAAGTATCCATTAACTCTACCGTTGTCTTTGCCTATGATAAGTTGGAAAACACAGAAGCTGCCAGGCTCAACCTTATAGATCCAAGAGCCTTTTTATCAAGAACATTCCATTCTTTATCTTCTATATCTATGGACTTCCTTGAAATCCCATCCAATGGTAAGTACAAATCTTTCTAATACAAATAATCTTTAATCTGCATCCTCCATAATTGAAAATTCTTGCCATTGAATTTCTCCATTCTTAGTTTACTTCCTTCTGCCATTGCTTTGCTCCCACTCAATCAAAAACCCCTGTGAGTGAATTCTGTAATCAACAAATACTAACACACTCTGATACCAATTATTAGGATCTTAGAGTATAATTTATTACTTTTGTATAAGTAACTAAACACAAAATTGAAACTAGAAGTAATAAGTAACTAGAAATCAGAAACAACAAATAATAAGAGATACAAGAGACAACCAATCTATATTAAACTCTTCCAGAAGGAAATATAATGAATAAATCTCTCTCTCCTCACACCTCACAGATGTACAGTAATTCTCCCTCAAGAGTTCTCTCTCTCTCACAATCAATTACAATCAACTTAATAACTGAATTGTTGTTCATGCTATGAGGATCTAACCCTACTATATAGTATACTACAACACTAGGGTTCATGAGCCATGCATTCACCACCCTTAGATCCACCTCTAAATCAAAGGCTCAAATCTATTATCCTAAAAATAGAACAATTCTATCTAAAAATAACAATTTTGGAAATGCATAGAAGTTGGTGTCAGTGTGAAGATGACCAATGCCAGCCGACTCCTAACCAATGTTGGTTGGTTCTGATCGATGCTGGTTGACCCCTAACTAATGTCGGTTGGTTCTGATCGATGTTGATTATTGTGTAAGCCCAAGAACCTCCACATAAGCTCATTAGTGAAGCTTTTAGCTCCACAACTCAACATTTAATAACCTCCATGGAAAATTCACTTAAGTTCTTGATTTGAATTAATTATATTTAAATAATATTAATCAACATTTATGTAATTCTTTAGAAATTGGCCCTCAATTGATCAAAATGTTCATAAAATCATATTATTGGGTTGTAATTTGACTCAGTAATAATTGGGAAGTGATATTATATGTGTTAGAACCATATTACTATTTAGGATGTTGTAAACACAAAATAACAAAGGTACATGATGTGTAATAATGAATTAAAAGAAAAGAGTGATTTAGAGCATAAAAAGGTGAAATCATCATTTTGACTCGAAATGAATTGATCAAAGTTAGGAATCACATAAAATTCATTTCCCCATTTAGGGATAACTTGGACTAAATCAACACTTGTAAATAAAAAATTTGAACCATTTAGGGTGTTTTAGTGATTTTGACCTAAAATGTGCATTTGAGCATAATTTGAGTAGATTGACAATTTCAACACAAATGGTATTAGGAATTGGATGTTTACATTTTATGCCTATTTGAGAAGGCATAATTAGACATTCAAGTAAAGAAACATATTTTCAAAGAAAAGAGTTCTCAAGAAGAAATTGGAAATGACCAAAGATTCCCACTTGAGAGGATATACGAGGATGATAGATAAGGATGGACTCTTGAAAAAGGAGGGATAATGAAAGATTAACCCATGGAATAGATTATATCTAAATAAGCTAATGCTTGAACACATGGTTATCATCAATGATCAAAATATAACTAGAGGTAGAATGGGCCTCAAAGATAGGGTAAGGGAAGGATTCAACCCACACATATAAGTGACATATTTTTTAATGCACCTAATTTGAGATTACTAGCTACATGCTTACAACATTGTTCAATCTTGATACAATTTTCACACTAAAACATTACCATCATGGGAATTAGTATGTAGATATTAAAATTAGAGGAAAAGGAGAATGTGGTCTCCATAAAGGTGATAATAAGAAGTACTTCATTAGAGAAAATTCGATCAAGATAAGATAGTTGTGCCCTATTAGGGTTAATTTTGATCATCGATAAAGAATAATTAATGGTTTGCCCCTATAGAGATGATTGGATTTGGACATTGTTTAGATGTTATGCCCTAGCATGGGAAAATTAGCAAGTAATTAGCTCAAGAATATAACCTAAAACATATTAAAGTGAGTGGGAAAAAACACAGATGTAATGGTGGAATGGCTTAGAAAAAGCCACAAAAAACTAGGCATATGAGAATGCATAAAATGATAAAAGAGTTGAAAAGAAGAAAGAAAATGGTTGAGCTGACTCTGAATGTGCTAGAAAAGTGGATGATACCTACATAATTATATGGACTCATGTTCTAACATGAACTTTAGGCTAATGTAGTTCACCCAAAAGTGGGAGAGAATGTAATGAAGGATGATGAAAATTGACCAAGAATTGATTATACTCATGATGTATGTAAAGAGATGCACGTCTAAGCATAGATTCAAGTGTTAAAATCCATGATACCTAGATGCTTATGTTTATATCATGAGCCTAGATTATACATAGTGTTCTTAAGAACTATTCATCAGAGCAATGTTGATGTTAAGACTTTGAAACCTAAGCACAAAATGCTTGTTGTAGAAAAATAAATTAGGCATCATAAGTATGAATAACTTAAAATGAGATAATATTCCAATTACATGGAGCCAGTTCAAATGTGAATACCTATAACTAATGATAATGGTAAATAATAACCAAAACTAGAGTTGAAGCTATTTACATCTTTAAAAAAAGCAAAGACAAAGATAACATAAACATAAATGAACTTAACTTAAAATCAAGATATGATCAATAAAGGCTTAAGTAGGAACAAAAATGTTTAAAAATGAAAAGCAATAAAATCTTATTGACATAGCATCAAGATATAAAGAATCAAGATTATCCCATCAAGACATTCTTGAACACAAAAGATAAAAGAGAAATCAAATAGAAAAACAAGACATGAAAAACAATCAAATAAATAAAATTGTATAAGAAATTAATAACATAGGATCAAGATATAAATAATCAATATCCATGAAAATCATCAATATGTTATGAAACACAAAAGATAAAAGTAAAAACATACAGAGAAATACAAGATGAATATGAGGTAAGAAGTAATAAAAAGAGAAAAGGAGAAGAAATAAAATGAGAGGTGTGAAATCACAACAAAACACAAAGAAAACTCAAATAAACACAAACAAACAAAAACTAAGTTAGTGTAGTTTAGAGATAATTATTCATGCACGTGTGGTAGAGGTGTTATTTTCCACCAAAATGTAATAAATAATAATGACACAAAAATTATTCTCTAATTAGGGATCAATTAAAGAAATGGGGGAAGAGAAGAAAAGGAAGGGGTTGGCAGAGTTAACTCTAGATGTACAAGACAAGTGGATGCTACCTACATTGTTTCATGGATGCATATTCCTATACAAACTTTAGGAAAAATGTAGTTCACTCAGGAAGTGGGATATAAGACATGATGATGACCAGAAACATATTATTAATGTTATAGAATAAAAAGGAATACTTGAAAAATGAGATTGGTCTTGTAAAATGGCAAGGTGGTGGGATGAGAGAAAATAATCTTGAAAAATGACAAGTGCATAGAACAAGCTTTCTTACACATCAAAAATATAGTAGGATAAAATGCTTTAAAAATGGTAAGAGCATAAGGACAAGAATGTACAAAAGTGAAAGATAATGTTTTTATTCTTTTGTTGATCATTTTTTAATGTTTTTGGTATTTACAAAGTTTTTGGTGTCTTTGGGATAAAATATGTATAAGGTGGAAATATCTAGTCAAAGAGAAGCTCATCCAAGAGTAGAAGCTCTAATAAAATAGTTAAGCTGATTACAATGGCCCATGCTCAAAAATTGGTGAGAGCGAGGATCCTGATCAAGGCATTAATGCCTATAAAGGGTATCAAATGTAATATAGGAGAGTGTTCAACACAAAATCAATTTGAAGATCTAGGTGGGAGGTGAAGAGACTAATGAAAAATGGTATTCTTGTACACTTGTATATATAAGAAGATGCAAAATACTATTCTAGATGAACTAATTTGTATAATTAGTGTTGAAGGTGTTCATAATGCGGATGAGACATAATTAGGATCATAAGCATTTAAGGGATAGAAGTGTTCAGGGTACAACAATTCCAAGATGTAACAAATAATATGATTCCCAAAGAGAATGGTCCAAATAATATGGTCTAAAAGAGGATGGTCTAGGATAAGATAAAAGGTGTTCAGAATACCAATAGTCTAAAATCTTTCACTATCTAGAGTCACGAAAGTAATAGGGTTTATGCGAGATTGATCCAAAGTAGTATAAAATGGTAGGAAAAAAGACTTTAACACAAGTTGCCCCTAAGTAAGGGGTCTTGTAGATGATGGTTTGAAGCTGTTCATGCATATAATCTCTTAAGTTGCATGATATTCATGGGCTCTAAAATTTCTTCACCTATGGGTTTAGCCAATCGATATGCCCCTAATCCATAGTTTTCTATGATAGCAAATGGTCCAAACCAATTATGTTGAAACTTACCTTTTTTATTGTATTAAAAATTTGTGTTCTTTTGGTTCTCTTTTAGGACCAAATCACTAATCTCAAACTCTTGAGGGAGAATGCACTTGTTGTATCCTCACTGTAATATATTTTGAAAGGCTTGCAATTTTTCTATGGCAACCAAATGCTTTCCATAAAAAATTTCTAGTTCTTGCATCCTTGAGACTTTGAATTCTTCATCATCTTCAATATGTTTCAATGATACTCATAAGGATGATAACTCAATCTTAATCAAGATAATAGTTTCTATGCCATAGACAAGGGAGTCTAAAGTGGTTCTTATTAGGGTTTGATGACTAGTTATATAGCCCAAAGGGTAGGACATATTTACATGTGCTAATTACAACTAACATCATTTAAAATCTTCTTTAAGATGGCTATAATTGTTCTTTTTGCTTCCTCATCTTATCTATTGCCTTGCAGGTTATATGGAGTTGATTTATTATGCTTGATATTAAATTTTCCATAAAGAACTTTGACATCTTAGTTAAAAAGGATCCACCATTATTAGACATAATATGGTTAGGGATTCCATATTTACAGATGATATGGTAATGGACGAATTTGGAAATCTGCATCCTAGTAATGTGAGAGGAATGGCCTCAATATACTTAGTATAATAGTCAGTAGTATTCAGGATATGCTTTTGGCCATCTCAATATGTTGTGTTTATTTTCCTAATGAGATCAAGGCCCCATGTTGAGAATGACCATGGTGTTGTGATAATTTATAGTAGTAAATAAGGTGTGTATCAAATTTCCATGTTGTTGATAAGGAATGCACTTCCTTACATAATTGAAAGCATTGGTCTCCATCTTTGGACAATAATAACCTATTCTAAGGAGTTTGTTTGCTAAGACTACACCATTGGTGTGGGCCCCATGCATTCATTCATGAACCTCCCTTAGCATTTTCTTAGATAATCCAAAAGATAAGAAATCAAGAAACATTCCATCATAGCCTTTATGATAAAGTGTGTCTCCTAAGAGGGTATAACATGATAAATGATGATGGAAGAGTTTATATTGGATATTGGATAGGCCAATTGGGAAAATTTGATAATGGAAGTAGTTATAAAAGTCTTTAAACTAGGGTAATTTAGGTGGGGGATTGGGACCAACAATGACACATATCCTTTATAAATCTAGTATAACATGCATAGGTTGAAGAAGATTTTCAATCAAGAATTGATACTCTTTAGCTTTGACATCAATATATATCATGGAACCAATTATTACCATTAAATCAAATGATGTATTGTTTTCTCTTATAATTTATTAAAAATGTAGATATTTAAAATGACCTTTGAGATTATCAACAATTTTCTTGTAAGTAAAAAACTTATCATCTCTAGTTTGATACTAATCAGTAGTCTAATTGATGATTAATTAAGAATCATGATAAAACTTCAAGATCTAAATATCCCACTCTATGGTAAGGTAAAGCCTTGCAATCAATGCCTCATACTTGACCTTATTATTTGTATAATGAAATTATATATGAAATGCTTTAGGAATCAGATCCCCTTGGTGTATAATCAAGAATAATATGGTTCTAAATCCATAAGATGTGAAGATTCCATCAAAATATAGATTCCATTGCTTAGATTCATGTGATGTTTACTTTATTTCCATAATAGAATCATATAGAAAATCAAATTTTAGAGGTTGAGTATCTATGATAGGGGCTTCTACAAGTTGATCAACAACAACCTACCACTTGATTGATTTCTGATTCTAATACTTAGTGTCAAAGTCACTTAGGAGCATAACCCATTTAGCCATACATATTTTAATTAGATGATTTAGATAAGAGGAACTTGAGAGGGTCCACCTTATTAATGACAATAGTTTTGTTATTTAACATATAATTTCATAATTTATGAGTAGCAAACACCATAGCCAAACACACCTTCTAAATAAGCATATAATTATGTTAATTATCCACCAGAGTGTATCTTATATAATAGACTGTATGTTATTTACCTTGATCACCAGGTTGGGACAAAAGTGCCCTTTGTGCATGCTCTATCACTGATATGTAAATAAGCAATGGTCTTCCATGTATTGGCAATCTCACGACTAGAAGATTGGCTAGATATGTCTTGAGTTTTTCAAATTACGTCTAAAAATATTCATCCCATTGAAAAGTTACCCCTTTCTTTAAAATGTGGTTAAATGGGTGGCACTTATCTACCAATTGAGAAATGAGCATGCGTATAGATTGGATATTTCCTTGTAGGCTCTATAATCATTTGATATTTTTTGGTGGAGGCATCCCTATAATGGCCTTGACCTTGATAGGGTTGAATTTAATCCCTCTTTGTGATACAATGAAAATTAGCAATTTCCCTATTGTGACTCTAAAAACACATTTCTTAAGATTTAAGCAAACTTTATATTCATAAAGCCTCTCAAAAATTCTTTGTAGAACATTAGGATATATATCTCTTGTTATTGATTTTGATAGTATATCATCAACATAGTCCTAAATAATATCATGCATCGCATAATGGAAGATGACAATCATGGCATGTTAATATGTGGCTCCAACATTTTTCAAGCCAAATGACATGACTTGGTAATAGAATGTTACCCATGGAGTGGTGAATGTAGTCTTGTGTTGATATTTTTGGGCTATCTTGATCTAATTATATCTAAAAAATTGATCTATTAAGGACAACATCTCATAACCAAAAATTGTGTTAATGATCATGTCAATGTTGGGTAGAGGAAAATCATCTTTGGGGCATGCTTTGTTTATATCTCAGAAATCAATAAAAATACATATATCCGAGGTTTTTTTAATTCACTAGGAATATGTTTGAGATCCATTCAAAGTAATCCATTGGCCTAATAAATGTTTATCCTAAAAAACATTTTATTTCTACTTTAACCAATAGGATGATGCATGGATGCATCTTCCTCAATTTTTGTTTGACTAGTTTAGCATCAAGATGGATGACTAGGTGATGCATAACCAAGTCAATGTCTAAGCCTAACATGTCAGAGTATGCCCATGTAAATATGTCAATATAATACCTTAGGAGGGATATACTTTTTTCACATTCTAATTTAGTAAGGGAAGCTCTAAGATAAGCAATTTTGGGATCCTCATAGGTTTCCAAGTTCACTTCTATCATGTTTTCTACAAGGAGTGTGGATCTATCTTCTAGAATTGTACTCAAGGTATGATTGTGATCATCATCTTCTTCCACATCTTCTTGTTATTCCTCCCAAATTTCTAGATAGTATGATTAATGAAAAGCCACCATCTTAGGTAAATGCCAAGTAACAAAAACCTCTAGAAACTCAAGAGCAAGATGCTCAAACATTTGTTATTGTTCTAAAGAGATGCTTGTACTAGATATATAACTTTGGCTAGATGGACCTTCTACATATTAAGGAGATGATCAAACTTCACCACCTAAGAGTGCCTAAAATAGGTTTTTACTCAAAGTATTTTCTTATTATTTAATTTTTATTTGATCAACAAACACCTTAAAGAGGTTTTCACCTAAAGATATCGATGTTTGTTATTTATTGTGACCAAGAAATTTTTCATTCTCTCCAAAGTAGGTAGAAGGGTCCAATGAAAAATAAAATCCTTGTTTGTGATCACCAATGGGAAATCCATCTCTTAGACCCATATATTCTATAAGTGATTCTTCATTCTAAAACTCATCAAGACATATGACTAAATTTTACTGGTCCCAATCAATGAGTTTAGGATAACAAAGGCATATGGAATAATGAGGGTTTGTTTTAGGATAGAAAATCTCCAATCGTAAAAATATGATGTTCTACTTTAGGAAGGGAATCACCAATAGAATGGGTTTTCACTTCAGGATGGGAAGCCCAATGGTTAAGGTTAAAATGGCATTTGAATCAAATATGTTCATGTCAACAATCTCATTAAAAATGCTATAATGGGATGTTGCATTGCTACTAAGAGTCTCATTACTAGTCACTTTGGAAGAGTCACTATCAAAAGTAATAAGATCACCCCAAGAGGTATATATCCAAGACCATGATTCAAATTAGGTACTCCTGCATATATGGGCTCCAAGATTCCTTGTGCTCATGAGCTAAGGCATTTTCCCATATAATCAAGATGGTCCATGATCTGGTTAGGGATAGGATACTTTAGATTCTAAAATCAATTAGCAAGGCCTTCATAATATAACCAATCCCCCTCGGTAAAATCCTCTCAATCTTTCTTTGGCACAATAGTAGGTATAAAAACCACATGCATTTTTTGTTGTTTCTTCTATTGGTTATAAATCATTGTGGGTTCATTAGGATTATTTGAAGGTTTAGGCTTACTAATTTTTTTTGGATTTTTAGGCAAATTTTCAACATGGAAGTCTCCTTAAGACTAAAAGTGGAAATTCCCATGTCTTTAATAACAAACTAATTTGCAAGAGCTATGGGAAATGGATAAACCAAAGTGGAAGCAAGATCACTAGGGTTTATATAATTAGATGGAGGTATATTTGAAACTATAGTATTGTTCTTCTTGTAATGAATTTAAAACTTGGACAATCACTATAATTATATAATTGTGCCTCAAGATGTTTTCAATATTCATAAGGCTATTGATTGATGAGAATAGTAACCTCAGTCCCATCACGGGGAAAATTAAATGACTACTGCAAGGTAGAAGTAATGGCTTGTACTTCATGGTTCTAAGGATGACCAAGGAGTATGTTATAACGTAATTCAATATCCACAATATGTAGTAATATATGATGTGAAGTAGACCCAATAATGATTGGAAGCTAAATAGTACCTACAAACTCACTTTTGATGTTGTCATAAGTAATTCAATATCTATAATATGAAGGAATGTATGATGTAAAATAGACCCAACAATGATTGATAACCAACTAGTATCTACAAAATCCCTTTTAAAATTATTTTAAGCCTTGATAGTGATTGTCTCTAGTTGAATGTCTGTCACAGTGTATCCTAATCTTTATACCAACTTAAGAGATATGATGTTTAACCTCAAACCATTGTCTATAAGAACCCACTTGATCTTATAGTTTTAAATGATCACTTTATTGTATAGTGGGTTATTGTGGATAGGTCTAAGTGTATACATATCTTTTTTTATCAAATGTCACTTGATGAAATGAAAATAGATGTCCCACAAAGTTCTATATTTTTTTAGGGTTTATATCATTAGGAACAATGGATTTTTGCAATAGATTGTTTAAAATAGTTATATAGACTTTAGATGTCCAGAAGAGATTTGAGATGGAAATATATGTAGGGGTTTTACTCAATTGATCTAATAGACTATAAGGATTTTCAACATTGAGATGAGATGGCTTAGATTTAGTTAAGATAGTAATCAAATTTGGATTTATTGGTGCAATGTTCACATTAGGTTCTATAGAATAAGTAGGTGGAGAGCTTTGGAGAGTAACTTGTGAGCGTCTAGTTACAACTATGCATCCTAGAGGTGGTGATGAGAAAATATAATCAGAAGATGAAGGAAAAGGGCCTTATAGGGTGACTCATAGGTGTTTAGTTTCATTACTATAATTTTAAGCTGGAAAGGAGCCATTATAATTATAATAAGGGTGTTGTCTAGAAATAGTAATCCATGCAAATAGAGTTTCAAAATAATTTTGCAAATTAAATAATATATTACTAGAGAGAGAGGGTGTCGACCCTATAATGATGGGTCCCATACTATGAGGAACATGATACGGTTCACATGGTTTAATAGTGATAGTGACAATATGGGTTGCATAAATGCATCCTACAATATTGTTATAATCATAAGGCACATTGTTGTAACCCAAATTATTAGTATGGATATTATGATCATGATTATGCTCATGTTGTTTATGATTTGAACTTGATTCTAGTTCTAATTCTACCTTTGTCCTTAGTTTTTTCCTTGGTTTTGATTATTCCTTGGTGGTGGTTGATTATGTCAAGGAGAGGGGTCCTTGTAGATTCCCATATCCTGATATGTGTCCTAATTAGAGGCTAGTTTAATCTCAACTTCACCACTTTCAATGAGATATTTAATAATATGTGATAATTGGATGTAATGATATGTACTATGACCAACAACATGATGAAAGTTTTACCATTCATTCTCTTTGTACCAATCTGGTTTTGGTTGATCTTGAGGAAATGGCCTTGGTATTAGCCATACAATCAAGTTAGTTACTATGAGCTTTTAGAATACTATTCTAATTGGTTCTCCTAATTTACTAAAGACCCTAAAACCACCATGGTTTTCTTTCCATTGAGGCTATCTCTACAAGTTAGGTGGTGGGTATAGGGGGAGCTAATTATACATTTGGGGCCAGTAGAGCTTGCACCATTTATACATGCCTTGTTTTAGTCACCCATTTTCAACCATGTTCTTGTTCTCATTAAATACTTTAGTGTTATCTTGAAAAAATATTTGAATAGAAGGTGGGGTCTGATTTGATGTTTGACCCTATGTAAAGATCTTAATAAGGCCCTTCAAAATAAGAGACTTCTCAATATATACACCCTTGTCTATGATCTCCTCAAATGAGTTATCACAAGCTAGATTAGATTGTGTGTGACCTTAGGATGTAATTTATATGTAAATATATTTGAAAACTATTTGTTTGGAAAATTATGTTCATAGTGGTTGCATGGAGGAGCGATGGATGAAAGGGAGAAGGAGGGCACGATAGGGGAGGGCACATGTTAGAGTTACAGGGTGGCGCTTGGACTGCAGTAGGTGGCCGATGGATCACAGAGCACTAGAAAGGCCCCCTTTTCATAGTTTTCAAGTCATTTGTTTCTAAAGAGCCCATTGGCATGCGAATACCCAAGGTCAATAGTTTCTTAGAAGATGTAAGGAGAGGCCCAAGATGGTTATACCAATGGACATGATTGCTAAAGACATAGAATACTATTCAAATCACTCCCTGTACTATAAGTTTTTAGGGCTTAGGACTTCACTCTAGTTCCTAAAAGCATGGGCACCAAAAGGAGAAATAGATATTATGATGTTGGCTAATAGCTATTTTATGGTCACATTCACTTGTATAATTAACTATAACAGAGTATTTGTTGGAGGCCCTTACTTTCATAACTAGGTGGGACTATTTATCAAGCTGTGGCATCTTAATTTTATACCATCAGAGGAACTACCAAACCACAGTCTAGTGTGGGTGCGTCTACCTCACTTTTTGGTGGAATGCTGTCGTGAAGACACTCTGCAAATGCTTGCATCTCTATTGGGAAGGCCAGTCAACTCTTCAATGTCAATCTTGGGGAAAAAGGTAATGACTTATGCCCACATTTATGTTGAAATCAATCTTAGCAAGCCAATACTAGATGCCGTTGAAATGAGCATGAGACCCTTTTCTTGGGTGCAATAGTTGGATTATGAAACTCTTCCTTTCCACTATCATCTTTATCATGCTTATGGCCACTTGTAGTGATGGTGTCCCAAATCAAAATCAATTAAACCTTAGCTTTCTCAACCTAATTACATTCCTTCTAGAACAGACAAAGAGAAGGGCCTGATTCTAGATGAGGCACCTGAAGCTGATGGGTTTATGCCAGTTAAAGACCGCTATAGAAATAGGGGCCAAAAATGGTCCTTAAAGAAAAGACAAGTAGATGACTCACTTAATAGATTTGAAATACTGGATGACCTTAATCAACAGGAGGTGAATCTAGGGTTGATGATTTTGGATTAGGGGATTGAGGGCCTAACTTAGGAGTCTAATGTTTCAGGTGCTTTGATTGAACCACAAGATGCTGGAGATTGTCACATGGATATGGACTAGCAGATGATGATTTTGGAAGGAATGACTTCCTTGATAGTTCCCCCTGAAGAAGGAAATCTACCTCTCATGAGGAAAATCATGGACTCAGGGGCAGCAAGAAGTAATAAATCTTCTCCTCATTTGGGACTTTTGCAAAAAGACCTTAATAAGGCAAGGGGGGAGAAATCTAGCAAGCTTGGTAGAAAAAAGGACTTGGAAAAGATTAAACTAATGGGAGAGACTTTGGTGGAGTCAGGGTTAGTAAAGACTCTAGATGCTCACTTTTAAAATCCTCTGAAATGATTGTACTATCGTGCAATGTAAGGGGCTTGAACAATAGCCCCAGACAAAATGATGTTCATAACCTGATTGGAAGTCATAGACCATATGTTCTTTTTTTGAAAGAGACTAAGATTTCAGTGGAATCTATGTTTAGATTAGCACCTAAGTTGTGGAGGCAAGGAGACTGTCAATGCATTGGTGCTATCAAATCCTCAGGGGGACTAGCTTGTTTGTGGAACCCACAGAAGATTAGTCTCATAGGTTAGTTGTCTTCTAAGTTTTCCATGACTATGATTGCATCCAATTTTGAGATGGGGGAAGTCATTCTCCTCTCCAATATCTATGCCCCTATTAACTAGTAGGGTAAAAAATCCATATGGGGCCATATCAGTTTTGTCTATAGCTTGGTCCCCTTCCAACCTTGGATTATAGCAGGTGATTTTAATGCTATTTTAGATTTGACTAAAAATCATGGTGGCACATCAAGGTTGGACCCCTCTACTTTGATTATGCATAATTATATTGAAGTTTTGAATTTAGTTGACATCAAGCCCAATAATGGACAATTTACATGGAACAATCATAGGAGTGGGAAACACTACATTGCTGAGAGACTGGATCATTTTATAGTTTCTAGTTTTTGGATTGACAGTATGTGGTCTATGGGTCTGAAATTTTGGACTAGAGAGGATCAGACCATTGGTCTATCAAGCTTAATTTTTTTTTAAAGTATCACCCTCACTCTCTTTCCATTAGATTCTATCTCATGTGGCTGCGGGATCAATCTCTATTTGAGTGTGTGGTTAATTGGTGGTGATGGGGTAGGCCTGCCCATGGTACAATGATTTATATCTTTGCCAAATCACTACAGTATGTGAATTATAAGCTCAAATAGTGGAACCACCAATTCTATGGGAATATTTTTCATGCTAAGGCTATTACATAGACCAAGCTTGATGATATCATGAGAATAATAAGGGAGGAAGGATTGACTGAAGACTTACTACAAGATGAAGCTCAGGCTATGAAAGACTTGGACGAATGTGACCTATGGGAGGAAATTTTTTGGAAGCAGAAAGCTCAAACTAAATGGCTCCAAAAATGGGATAGAAATACATATTTTTTCTTTAATTCATCCAAAGCTAGGAGGCATATCAATTCTATTTCGGTCTTGGTCAATGAAAGAGGTGAGTGGCTTAACTCCCTTCTAGCAATATCAAAGGAGGTGGTATAATACTTCTCTACTCTTTTTAGGGAAATGTGAATGGGGAATTACCTAAAGAAGCTTAGGTTCTCTTCTGTATTCTAACTTTGGTGACGTGTGAAATGAATGAGAATTTAATGAAGGATATCACACTTGGAGAGCTTGAGGAGACCATTACCCAAATGAAAAAAGGGAAAGTGGCTAGACCTGATGGCTTCTTGGTTGAATTCTACCAAGAATTCTAGGACATTATCAAACTTGACCTTTTAGCTGTTGTCCAAGAATCTCAGCAAAATAAGCAAATGCTTAAGGCTAAAAATGTGACCTATCTTACCCTCATACCCAAATGCGAAGGAGCTGATAGGCTAAGTCAATTTTGCCCTATATCCCTTTGCAATTTTGATTATAAAACTATATCAAAAATCATTGTAGATAGGTTAAAAAGAGGGCTAAGTGCTGTGATCTCTAAAGAGCAGAGTGCTTTGTGGAAGACAAGCAAATTTTGTATGGTATTGTTATTGCTATTGAGTCCATTCACTCTATGGCTAGCTCCTAAGATAAGGTGATGTTTATTAAGTTAGACATGGCCAAGGCCTTTGATAGGGTCCAATGGTCTTTCTTGTGGAAGGTTCTTAGCACTTTTGGTTTTACAGACGAATGGACTCATTGGGTCATGAGCTGCATTTCCTCAGTTTCCTTTTTAGTGCTTATCAATGGAGAACATACAAAGTTATTTGGTGCCTCTAAGGGGTTGCAATAAGGTGATACCCTATCTTCATACCTCTTTATTCTTCTCACTAAAGGTTTGGGGAAGTTGATCAGTAGGAACAGAGAGGCTAGGTATATCTAAGGATGGTGATGGGGAGGTGAATTGTCGGTGTAGTCTCACCTGCAGTTCGCTGATGACACTGCTCTGATGGGCATCACCACAATGAGTGAAGCAACTAATTTTTGTAGGGTGTTGGATGTTTACTTAATGCCCTCAGGATAAAAGGTCAATGAATACAAGCTATCCATCTTTTTCTTTAACACTTTGGGTACCATTCAGCAGTGGATTGCTAGGAGTATGCATTTTTAAATTGGGACTCCCCCTTTGATTTACTTGGGTATCCCTATCTCTGCTGGCCGTATATCCAAAGAGTCCTAGAAAAATATTTTGGAGAAATTTTGGGCAAAAGTGAATCATTGGACTCATAGGTGGTTATCCTTTGTTGGATGGGTTCAACTTATCCAATATGTGGTGTAGGCTTTGCCCATTTACAGATGTATGCTTCAGGTTGCCCTGATGGGAATTGTTAAGGAGTTTGATATGGTTACCAAGAAATATTTATGGGTTGGTAGTCTGACATCTTCTAAATGGAGCCTTGTTAGATGGGAGATTGTCTATAGCCCCAAACAACATGGGGGGCTTAGCCTGAGGCAGACATACTTAAATGGTGTTGCTTTGGTGGTTAAACTTTATTGGCATTGGTGCACTAAAAAAGATAAGGCTTGGGCTAGAATAATCTCATAAAAGTATTACCCTAGGACCATTCAGAGGGATATTCCTCATTATCCCCTTATTGGGAAAGGCTTGATGATATGGGGTACTCTCAAAAAAGGGGCTACTCTCATTAATGAAGGCTTATCTTGGATTTGTAAGCAGGGATCCAAGGATCTCTTTTGGACTGACTCTTGGGATGGTTATCCTCCCATTATTTCTTAGTTCCAAAATTTGTTGAACCTTTGTCAGAGATTCCTTGATGTTGGTTGGTGTCAGGTGAGCGAGTTTAAAGCATACACTTCATGTAGATAGTTGGAGGTGGTGTAATGGAAAGCTGCTAAGGCTTGGCCAATTATTGGGATGTAGGAGGAGAATGAGGAGCTACTGTGCCTCCTCTCTAGGTGTCACTATAGCTCCCTTTAGGAGGAAGATGATCTCGCTTGGTCTCCTAATCCTAAGGGAGCTTACATAGTTGCCTCGGGTTATCAAGCCTTACTTCTTTAGAGATTGGGTAGGGGGAAGTGTAATGGTGGAGACAAGTCTGGAATAATTTCTCATGGCCAATATGCAACTATTTTTTTGGATGTTGGCTTGGAATAGGTGCTTGACCTAGGACAATATTTGGAAGAGAGGCTTCCAAGGCCCTTCAGTTTGTGTTATGTGCCGAGTGGTTCAGGAGGATTCTGCCCACCTATTTCCTCGATGCTCCTTTGCCTTGCAACTCTGGCACTATTGGTGGGATGTATGGCAGAGCCCCTATTTTCATGCTCTTTATGTGGTTTACTTTTGGAAAGGCATGGGAGAATCCCCCTCAAGGATGCCTTTCTTGTAGGATACATGGTTAGGGGGCCCCATCTTTTTGCTATGGTAGATTTGGCTTGAGAGAAATAGGAGGATTTTCCAAGGTGTGAGGATCATGGCACAAAAATTATGGTAAAAATTCATGGGGATGATTTAAGAGACTGTCTAAGCTAAGAGTGTGATCTGCCTTCCATTAACCAAGCAAGACACTGAGGTGGTGGCGCGCCTTGGATTCCAATAACTAACAAGTAATTTAACTTGTGTTAGGAGAAGGCAATAGGTCAAGGAGAAGATTCAAAGGGTCGGTCAGTGGTAGTACCCTCCCAGATTGATACTCAAGATCAATATGGATGGTTCCCCTAAGGGTAATATTGAGCCCATAAGTACTGGAGGGATTGGTAGGGATTCTGAAGGTACAGTGATTTTTCTTTTTATAGTTCTTGAGGGGTTGAAAACCATCAACATGATGGACAGCCAGGCCATTCTCTATGCCCTTGAGAAGGCTTAGGATTTGGGCTAGTGTAGGATCATGTGTGAATCAAATTCTCAAGTCTTAATTAACCTACTCGTTAAGAGGAAAGTGTTAGATGTTAATTGGGAACTAGGTCTGATTGTGCAATAGATTTTGTAGGTTTGCTCGCTCATGGATATAGTAACATTTTTTCATATTCTATGTGAATGGAATAGTGTAGTGGATTATTTGGCTAAATGGGTGTCTGAGCATTTAGATGGAGGAAATACAAAAGATTGGGAGTCTCTCTCTTTGATGCTTCATTTTGATTTGGAAAGAATTCTAGAGGAAGATAGGGAGGTTTATAATATTGCTTAGTTGGGCATGTGCCTAGTTTTTCTGCATTTGTTGCTCTCCTTTGGGGGTCTTTGCCCCATGTTCTTCTTGTAATTCTCTTCTTTACTTTTTAATAATATTTTTACCCCTTTTTATTTAAAAAAAAATTATGTTCATAGTGACCTGTTAATGCTCTCCATCTTTGTAAATATGTGGTAAAGCTTTCTCTATCTCATTTTTTGGCTTTTCATAAGTCAACAAAAATCAATTCATGCTCTATGTTGTAGGAGAAATGGTTGACAAATTTTTTAGATAATTCATTCCAATTCATAATTTATCACTTGGGTAACTTAAGTAGAAAATCTAAAGCATGTCCTATTAAACTTCATAGAAATAATTGAAGTAAAAATACACTACTATAAGCCACCTCTTAGCATAATACAAAAAATTCCTAGATGTGTTCACATGGGTCACCCTTTCCTTTATATTTATCAAATTTGGGTGCCTCGAATGATGTAGAAAGGGAACTTGGAGAATTATTAAATAAAATGAATATGGACATATCTCATCAAATTTGTACTTTTTGTTCCTATTCTTAATCTCCAAACATGACAAAATCTCCTTCATAGAGTTCCACTCTTGCATGTTTGGTGCATTCATGGGTGGAACATAGTTCTGTTGGGGTAGAATGTGCCCCTATTATTGTGGTTGTTTGGGTGGAATGTGCCCCTATTATTACATGGATTTATGAGGTATTTACACCCTATATTCCACAACTTGGTTTTGATTTGCTTGTAGAGTCAAGTAAATAGGTCATTGATTCCTTAGAATATATTGGCTTGAAATATATGTGCTTTATTGATTTTAGGGAGTCTTTGGTCTATTCACTAATTTTGGCATTGGTTGAGATGAAATAGCCAAATTGTCTTGAGGTATCTCCTCAATTCAAATTGAATGTTTAGGTTTTTATGTTTGTAAAATAATAAGATGTTCTTGATGGTTGAATAATGTGTGTTCCATGTCTATTGGAACATTTTTCACTACTTCTTACATCTTATTTTTTTCATTTGAGACACCTTGATCAATTTTTTTCATGTCATCAACCAATGTATATTGTGTAGGTTCAATCACATTTCATTATTCCTTAGAAGCATCATTGTCGATTGAAGTAACAATTAGAGAGTTCATTAAATTTGTAATAAGCTAATTGGAATATCATTGACTTATCTTCTTAATCTTGTAATAATATCTTGATCAGTTAATTTTGACTCTATAGTTATTTCTTTGCCTTTGTTAGAGGAATAAGGTATGTTTGTTTGAGCAAAAGGTGCTCTTATTGATATTGTTATCCTTCTCTAACTAAGGTGTGTAATTTATCCATATGAAAATTTGAGGGTAATATATCACTAGATTCTATCAACCTAAAGAGTGCTTAATCTTAGTTCTCTTGATATTCAGTATAATCCCCTTTGGATCCTATAGTTGTAAGAACATCCTCAAAGATAATATAATTATCTTTTCCATCATAAAATTTTTCTTCCTCATACCTAGGGCCATAAGGAACCCCACTACAAGTGAACCTTTGAGTCATGTCTAGAAAGGGTTGCTCTATACATTTGACTAAATTTGAGTCAATGTTATGCAAATGTTTAAACAAGGTATGTATTTGATCTTTCTTATAAACACGTGACTAAGGTACCAAAGAGACTATAAAAGGAGGGTTGCTTGGAACCACACACAAATAGAATAATGTGCTCACAAAATTACTCAACCTTAGGCAAGGTTGAAATTATATAAATTAGAAGAGGGTATGATACCTCAAAAAAGCCTAGAGTGTCATTAGTACACTAAAACATATACTTTTGACATACATTAATACCCTAAAATCTAGTTCAAATTCAATGATTTGACACTAGAAATATAGAGTAAAGATCTTTGTATTACAAAGAATACAATTAAAAATAAGAAACTCATGATGTGAAAACATGCAATAATTTCTAAGTATAAAACTAAAACCAAATGGGTAGAACAATGCCACCACATGGTGATAGGAAGGGGGATAGTATAAAATGTGTTCTATGAATCAAACTGTGAGTAATGCATAAGATGCTTTAATTACATAAAGATGATAAGTGTGATTTTTAGTCTATAAAATGGCCCTCAATTCAAAAAATTGAAAACTATACCCAGATTAATTTATCACCCTAGCCTTCCCAGAGCCTTTATCCTATACCCTTTATCCTTCCCCAAGACTTTATCATATACCCTTTAGAATTTTCCCTTTCCCTCTACCCTTTTTCTAGAGCCTTCCCCTTTACCCTTTCGCCCTAGCCCTTCCCTTTACCCTTAAAACAAGTTTAATTTGAAAATGGTGAACCCAATTTAACACATCAACCCTTAGAACTTAGAAAGGTTCAATTTTGAATGTGAATTATCAATAAGGGACTTAAGAAAATTTGGCAAATGATTTAGATTCAAATGGGTAACATAAGGGTACCAATTAGACCAATGATGACATAATTTTTATGATGATGAATTCAAACAAGGAAAATATGATTTTCATTTGGATAGTGTAACGCCTCCTTATTCAAGAAATTTATGGACAATGTGTTTAGTTTATAACATCTTAGTTAACAAGCAAGTTTTGACCCTAAAAAAACAAATAAATCTAAGACAAAGACAAAACAACTAATTAATCATATTAAGACCTAAACTAACAAGGTGTGGCAAAGTGGGGTTAACTAAACTAGCATGTTTTTGAATGTTTCTAGATGGATCCCATGCCCAATACTTTCATGTCAATATGTAAGAGAAGTAACATGTTAACTGTGTTTGCATCATATGGCTTGTTATAAAAATGTCTTTCCAATTTTACACCCATTACATCTATCACTTACTTGATTTATTATGATGTCCAACATGATCATATATCTCGAGCTTAGCCCCAGTGATAGGATATGGCTTAACCACTCAAACCATCAGTCCTATTAGGGTGATCCTAATTTATATACCATACCCCACCCAACCCGCCCATAAAGAGGGGTTCAAGATGATGTTGGGAGATGAAGCCCTAGGTCAAATCTTCCCTAAATAACTCATGGGGGTAATTAAGACCCCCTCACAAGCCAAGATGTAATTAAAGTAAAAACTAAGTAAAAGAGCTTTAAATGTTGTTTATAGATCACCCAAGTCATGTAGGTCTTGGGGAGAGCATTCATAACTTCTCTTTTATGCCTTTGACTAAGTCTCTTTACATTAAAGTTAGTGATTTTTATCCCATAGGTTCCCTATATGGGATGGGGTGGAAGAGCATACACACATAACTTTCTTTTTACCAATCAATTCTAACAAAGCAATGATACATTGAAGACAAACTTTAAAGTGTGTTCAATTTTAAAGCACTAAATGAAATCTCTGATAATTTTATTTATCCCCTTGGATTTAAAATGTAAAAACTTGTAAAGAACAACTACAAAACATTAAGGTAAACATATAATTATTTCTTTAATCACCTAATATAAATGTTCCTAATTATTTTTAATAACTTTAAAAAGAGTTTAAAAGGACTAGATTAAGTTTGTTTAGATCCTTTTTCAAGTTGGACCTGAAAGGAAAAGGTTATATTTTAATTTAGACTTGATGCACTTTTGCAAATGAGATAAATAAATTTGTAAATTTAGTTCTCAAGTTTCACACAGTGCAATCCCACTACTCCACAGTGCAATCTTGCAATTCTAAAAAACTGACTCAGATAGGAAATATCATTACTCAAGATAATTTAATAGAAATAATAATCTCCTTATGCTAAAAATATTACTATTTGGGCTAACAATATTTTTATTCATGTTTTATAATCTCATTACTCAATTTTGACAATCCTGCTTCTCAAGTTGGTAATCCCAATATTTGGGTCAATAATCCCATGACTAGCTAGTAGCAAGGTTACAATATTGCTACTTACGAGTAGTGGGGTTGCAATACCACTACTTTTGAGTTACGGTATTGTTTCATAAATACTAAGAGTTTATCAATAATACTATGACTTAGTTATGTAATCTTATGATTCAGACAGGCAATCTCATGACTGTGTGAGTTGCAAGATTGTAGGCTAGAGGACAAAACCATGACTTATAGTAGCAAAATTGTGACTTCCATAAAAATGTATTTTTGCTCAAATTTTCACCTTATTTTCTCCCATACTCCAAGATTATGAAATTATATTGTTAGTAAGTTGATTATAGGTGCTATTTGATGGAATTCTTGGGGTGTAGTCCCATTAGGTGTGCCAAAATGTAGAGTGGATTACAAGAAATGATTAGTCAAGCATTAGTCCAAAAAATCAATGAAAAATGCCTAAAGAGCTAAACACATCAAGCCAAATTATTTATGCAAGGGTTTATAATGAAAATGAATAATGAAATGAATAAATAAATAAATACTAGTTATGTAACCAAATCGATTCCATCACCTAAGAGCAGATCTCAACATTTTCTCCCCTTAACCAAGCATCCTTGTCTTCATCAACAATGGTGGCAAACTCCTCCAATGTCTCAATAACACTCCATGAATCAAATTACATATTAAATGAATCTAATAAAAATATTAGTAACATAATAATCAAAACATAAATGAGTTGTGAAGATATTTTAGCATTTTAACATTACAATACTTGAGCTTAAAAATGATGTTATATGCCCTCCTATTTATAAATTTTTCAGATTGATCAGAATGAATTGTGACATCCATATTAAGATTAAGAAGTGTGGCCAAGAATGCATTCAATTTTATAATCTAAAATAAATAAATTACTTCATAATTATTTTGGAATAAGGGGCACTAATGAGGCATCAGAGGCAATTATTCATATATTTTATGCATTTATGGCTTAGGTATGCCTTTCCAAGAAATAATGTCATTAGGTGATACAGTTAATAGAAATAAATTTCCAAAAATAAATATTCAATAACCTCCATGGAAAATCCACTTAAGCTCTTGATTTGGATTAATTAGCTTTAAAATAGATTAATCAACATTTGTGTAGTTCTTTGGAAATTGGCCCTCAATTAATCAAAATGGTCAAAAAGTCAATTACTAGGCTATAATTTGTCTCACAAAGAATTGAGAGGTGATATTATATGTGTTGGAACCATATTACCATTTAGTATGTTTCCAACATAAAATAACAAAGGTGTGTGATGTGTACTAATAAATTAGAAAGAAAGAATGAACCAGAGCACAAAAAGGTGAAATCACTATTTTGAATCAAAATGAATTGATCAATGTTAAGAATCATATAAAATTCATTTCCCCATTTAGGGATACTTTGGACTAAATTGAAACTTGTAATAATAAGTTTAAACTATTTAGGGTGTTTTAGTGATTTTGACTTAAAATGTCCATTTGAGTGCACTTCATGTAAGATTGACAATTTCAACACAAATGGTGTTAGGAATTGATTACCACCACCAACCCATTAATCACTAACTAAACATAGTGGTATATAACTATAGATTAAATCATCTTGACTAAAATCACACTAGCCATCCTAACCACTAGGATAACTATTTCTTGATTTTCATCTCCTATCACCTTTCCCTTTTCATCAACCTTGAGCATCCCCAAAAATTTTATTGATTCATTAATAGATCTAGATTCCACACTTCCATAGGTTTCCATTTTTCAAATCTCTATTCTTACCCCTCCATTGGTGTTACTTATTTCTCTCACACCCTTAGTAGGCACATCCATTTCCACTATACCCGTTAGCCCCTCTCCCACAATAACCCTAACCCCAATAAAGGAGGTAGAGATAGAATAAGTCATTGTTACAAATGTATCCACTAAACCTACATATGGGGAAGATTTTTCCAAAACATCAACCGAATACTTAGTATCCATATCATTAACTGATATTGCACTTGTCATTATAAGCACTAGTGTAAAAACTTAAACTTTAGATTCACAATTGGAAATGTCAGGACAATAGGATACCACTCCTAAATGGATAATAAAATTAGTGGGGGAGAAATGGAAGTAGATGGTGTCCTTGAGCAAATTGGGTTTTGGTCTTATAAAGGCATTTAAGAAATCAAAGGCAACTCCCATAACCATATGAAGAATACTATATGATTTAGTAAGGGAGAAGTATGTAGAGATTGTAGTCCCCACACTAGATAAAAACAAATAATATCTAGTGGTGGGGGATTAACAAATATCAAATTTCACCCTGGTATTCCTATATGAGAGGTACTAAAACATGATTTTTGATCTAACATTAGCTTTAAAAAATGGATAGTGACAAGGTCAAAAAAGATAAATCAAAGAATTAGGTTGAATAATTGAGGACTATACTAAATAAATTCATTGATATAGATATCCAACCAACACAATCTATTACTTAGATGACAAACAAAGAAACACTTGATGTAGTATGAGATATTGGTAACATAGGAAGGGGTATAAAGGACTAGGTAGAGTATCTCATTTCAAAGGGAAATAGAGTCATTGAATTAGTAATGGAATACTACAAATCTATAAATGATGGAAATATAACTTTGAAGGATCAAATAAGCAAATATTAGGAAGATATAGAAAGGTTTAACCTATTCTACCCTAAGTTGATAGATGTGGACACAATTGAAACCAATACCCTCACTGTAGAAAAGATACTAAAAAATGATATAAAGTATGAGGAATTGGATATATTACCTCTATTAAAAATAATAATACTCATAGAGAGTATAAACAAAGCTAAGGCTACACATGACAAGGTCATAAATATGCTCTTTGACATTGAATATTTGCTAAAAAAATTGCCATGTCAAGAAATAGATCATCAAGACTAAATCCTTTCAGCACAAGAAGTTCAAGAAAAGTTCAAAGGAGTGGTTAAGAGAGAGTCAACATGAGACACACATTCAACTTGAGATTCATCCATCATTTTATCAGGTACTATAATACATTGGATCAAATGGGGAAAGAGACCCAAGTATGTAGAGATACATGAAGGGAATTCTTTGAACAATTATAGAATGTGAAATAAGGCACCTATACTTTTTTGGTCCTGATTGAGATCAAATCCTAAAGATCTTCAAGATTTTTGATACATATATTGTAAAGACAAAGGCAAATGAGGATAAAGAGTCTTCAAAGGTTTTGGTTCTAGATTAATTCTTTCCATCAAATAAATTATGTATATTGTATTTCTTATGTGTAAAAATATTGTAAAGTTATAGATTGTATATTGTATAAATCATTTTGACAACTTTTTTTTGATAAAGATCCACTTGTAATTTCCATGTTCCTTTTTTATAGGTTGAAATTTTTAAAAATCAAACTTCTAAATTGAACTTTCCTTTTTGACAAGTCTAAGTTTCTTAACTGCAAAAACTCATATTGTAAATTTCATTTCTAGTTTTTTCAAAATTGGATGACTTAAAATTTTTTTAAAGTCCCAATTAAAAATTACAAGTTAGGTTTTGAAAAAATAACCTAAATTTATCTAAAAACTATTTATTTTTATAATTATGAGTTCACTTTTTGGCACCTCATTGCATGGAGAAGCTACAACAACTCAATTGAAGAAGATGAAGGCATTGTGTGAAGATTATAAAAGTTTATTCCATGTCTCCTATATGTTTTGTAACACCCAATAGTTTTATGTTATTTTCCAACTATTCAATTTACCAAGGATGCCATTCTAATTGAATATCACACCCCTTTTTCATGGAGTTTTTATATTTTGTATACTCTTGAACTGGTGTGGAGTTTTTGTTAGCTACATCTCTTCCATGAGAATTTTTTTGTATAAATATGGCTACTATAGTGTATCACATTTGTCCTTTTGATGTTAGAGATATTATTCTTCATTTTGAATAAGTTATCTACATGTTTTAACCTAGAGAATGAGAATATATTGAATATTTTCCTCTCTTATCTATGTTTTCTATGTAGGAAAAGGTTATTTATCAAATTTGTGGATGCTTTTGTTATTATTTAAATTAAAAACAAATAATTTGTGGTATTATTTTACCCTTTTGGAAGATTGTTTGATAAAAAATTAAGAATATTATCCCTTATATGAGAAATACCCAATATTACCTTTGGTTCTACATTTGCATGAGTTTGTGCCCCTATAAATTTCAATATATTTATTTTTCTACTTTGTTCATATAAATAAAGCATTAATATGCATTACAAATATCTGGTGCAATCACCATTTCTAGTTTTTCTATTTCATTTATAAAATTCTTTTCTCTCAGTTAAACCCTAGTTTGGAAGCAAGATCACTAAGAAGTAAAATTTTCACATGAGCTAGTAGTTTATTAGTTGCACCAAATTTAGTGAAAGTAAACTAGATTTATCTAGAGTTTGACCTCAATTATATAAGGTCATATATATTGTAGGTGATCCCATTTTATCATTATATTTTTGCATGGAAATATAAAACACAAATATGGGTGTAAAATCTATGTGATAATAGGTCCTAGAGAGTCTACATAGACTATTATGCACTCAATAAGATAATGGTGAAGAATAATTACCCACCACTATGCATTGATGACCTTATATTATAGATGTGAGGTTATCAATAATTCACCAATATTTACTTGAATTAAAGCTACCATTAGGTTCTAGTCTATCCTAAATACATTTATAAGACAACATTCAAGACATGGGAGGAATTATGTGAATGGTTGGTCATGCCTTTTGACTTAACCAATGCACTAGCCATATTCATGTTTTTGATGGATGATATACATAGGCATTTTATAAATTAAATCATCATATAATTTCATGATATTATAATATTTATAAAGACTTGGGAGAATCTAGAGCACATCTCACATGTCTTCAACACCTTACATCAACACATATTGTAAGCCAACTTAGTAAAATGTGTTTTTGGTGATGCATAAATATATTACCTAGGCTACATCATTGATCATATAAGAATATGTGTATATCCACATAAGATAAAATCGATCCAATATTGGCCTACTCCATGTAATATCATAAAATTAAGGAGTTTTCTTGGACTTTCTAACTTCTATCATAGGTTCATCCTTACTTTCTCGCACATATTTTGGGCTCTAAACCATATAACACATGAAAAATAAAAATTTGATTGGAATCATGCATAATAATGTAATTTTGAGGAACTCAAGAAACAATTATATATAGTGCATATTCTTGTAATGACTAATAATATGTATTCCCTTTATATTCACATTGATGCATCTGACCATGCACTCAATGTAGTATTCAAGAAGCATGGACATCTAGTCACATACCACTTAGATACATTCAAAAATATGATGCAAAGTTAATCTGCCTATGAGAAATAAATTTATGTTATTATTTAAGTAACCAAGAAATGGAAATACTACATTTTAGGGAAGTAGATAGTTGTTCATTCAGACCACAAGCCATTTTAGTTTTATAGATGTAGAACAAACTAAAGAATATGTGGCACATGAAATGGATGAATTAATTTTATAAGTTCCATATCATTATAAATAACAAGAATGGTAAGGATAAAAGTCTATCATATTTTCTTATCCAACCATTGGTTCACACACTAATCATTGTTTTGGACACATACATCCACAACTTCATATATTGGGTATCCCTCTAATCAACTAACTAGGGCTTCATAATAGCTTACACCAAATTAGTTCATGGTAAATAAATTAAAGAGTTTTACTTATATGACTAGATTCTCTACAAGATCAAACATATCTTTTTTCCTAATGGAACATCTCATCAATGACTAATCTAAGAGGCACACTACACCAATACCTCAAGACACTTTGGTGTAAAAAATAATATAGCCACATTGCAGTCAAATTATATAGGTTTCACATGCACATACATGTGTAATGCCACATTAAGTCTTATATTAATTATTACATATCCAAGCACATGAATAGGAAGCTAAAAATTTACATACCTATACTAGTTCCATTTAGGTCATAGGAATCTATCAACATGGATTTGATGATTAGGTTGCCTGTAATGAGATGCTAATGTGACATTGTATTTTTTAATGGATAATTTTTCTAAGATGGCTATTATGGTCACTTACAATAAATACACTAATGCATTTAACACTACATAATATTTATTTAAATATGTTTATTTTCATTTTGGGCTTCCAACATCCATCATGTCTGATCAATCCACTTTGTAGGTCAATCTTGGTAAGCATTATAGGACTTGATGGATATGTAGTTGGATTAGTTAATAAACTTTCATCTATAGATGAATATGTAAATTGAAGTCCTTAATCACACACTTGTTCATCTTATATGAATGTAAAACCATGAACACACTTTCTCTTAAGATGACAATCTATTTTACATTCAACATGCCTACAATAGAGCCTTTCATAACTCTATGGGTCACAATTTTTTCCAGACATGTCTTGGGTTTCAACTTTTAGTACCTATAAACATATATTATTAGTTACTTACCAACATTGAGTCACATAAATATGAATTAGAAGTGAACAAAGATAAAAGGTTTTTATGACATCTAGTTTGTTCAATAGCAGGTTCAATATATCCTCTATTACATACAAGAAAATTAGAAGGAACACCACCATGCACATCTCACACCTCATGCATTCTGAGTTGGTGATATAGTTTAGTTTCACCTTTATAAGGAAAAATTCAAAGGTACACACCATAATATCAAGCCTCTTTGATATGGTACTTACACCATTATACACGCAAATGGTTATAAAATCTTTGTTCTTGATCTAGCTTAGTTATTGGGCATGTACCCAATATAAAATATGGAACTTTTCTATCCTTACACTTTACCACTTCTTGATCTAGAAATTAAACACCATCCTTATTATTTAGATCTTGAACACTTAAGTCCTATATATAAGGAACACATTATCAAATTAATAGGTGTATGCACCCACCATGGCACACACCAACTTTTTTTAGTGGTCAAGGTTGGATAAAATATTGATAAAAATAAGTGGTAAAATTATCAATAACTTCAAGTGTAGTTTCCTTAGTTACACACTAATAAAATGGAGTCCATTTCTCTTAATAAAGGGTGAATGATTCATGTGCAGTTATTACATAGATGAACACTCTCCTCATTTGTTCCACTACATAGAGATCTTACATATCATCCAATAATGCACACTTATTTTATTTAAGTTTAAATACAAACTTATGTAATGGTCACCTACTTATAGATTTTCATGTAATGGTCACCTCAGATTATGGCCTATGCATCTCACTTTGCAATCTATATCTCACAATCCCACACAAATCATGGGCATCCATTCACATACTCACTTGATCCTTCAAGCCCCACCTTAGCACAACCATGGGTTATCCTACCACTATCATGTCATTCAAAATATGGCATAACTAGATGTTAGCTACCAATTAAGCATCACATGATTAGGAATCATTGAATACATGCCAAAAATTAACTATTTAGATTGTTTTCAACTACCACATCTTATAGGAGATCAATGTGCCTATCAATATTATCTTTAGTAATTATATAATAGTTATCACTACTCTTGTATTATGCATGTTATATATATTTAACATATGTATCTAGCCTATGTAATCAAGTTTGATGTAATACGTAGTCATAACATAATTATCTTTCCCCATGCCTCTAATCTATACACATGCACTATAGACATTATACTCTGTATTACCTGTTCATTTATTTATGAATAAAAGTTGAATTTTATACAAGACTTAATATCCATTGAATGTGTGTTTTATTGTTTCATCTGAATACATCTCTATGTATTCACTCTACACAACTAAGCTCAGTTATCCCCTACCCACTTAATCTTGGGCCTTGTGGTATAGGTCAATCATTCTCATAGGTTGGCACATTCACCTATCATGTTTATGGTGCATTAAATTACCCAATTGATCACATATAAATATAAATCAAGGTAAATATTATTGTTTGTTTGTTATTCTCAAGTAATCCTAAAATACATTACTACACACTGAGTAAATATTTTATATTTTTCCCAAATTGGAAATAAATCACTAGGAGTAGTCATGAGCCTAGTATAAATCACACTAAGCCAATTTAAGTTATAAAATTGTAAAAATCAAAACCATATTTATATGTGCATTCAATCAAAATTTCACATTCACACTAAGGTGAATAATGGCATGTGGATTGACTTACCTCTTTGAAGTATTAGATATGTAAGCAATGGTCAATCATCGATAACATATATTTAGCTTAGCTCTGCCCAATTATAATTCCTCATTTTAAAAAAAAAAATCATCCCTCTCAAATGTCCCTAGGGTTTAAAGGATAGGGAAACATATTTTTTTATCTTCACACATAGTCAAGTGTAAAATATCACACATATAAAGGCATATTAGGTAGGTGTATCACATTTATAGTCAAAGATAATTATAATATTCCAAGATATTAATGTCAACCTTAGGTCTCTTAATTCTAATGAATATTCCCTAGGCCTAATGTCAGTGACCTAGTACACTCTAATATATAATTCCATAACTAGATGAATCACAATCTTACTTTCATTTTATTATTACTATCGAAATATTGTCATAGTCAATCAATCAAACAACAAACCTAAATATTGTGTTATCTTCAGTACTTTATAAATATATTAAATTACATTATAAAATGACTCTTAATAAATTACATTCATATTTATGTTGTATTTCCATATATTATAATCTAAATTAATTCTATAAGTTTAGCCTATTATGATTCACACCGATCCAAAAATACTATAAACACGTTGTCATAATTTAATCATTGAGTACATTGTTGTTATTCATTGATTTAAAATTCATGTGGCTGTGATATATCTTTAAGAGGTTGATTTTATTTGTAAATAATGTATTATCCTTAGGGAGTTAGGTAATTTTTAGCTTATTTTTATTAATGTGATCTAAATAAGGTAAAACTAGGGTTAATTTATATCATGTAGAGTATAACAATTAATGACAAATATAATATGATAAATTGATATTGCATTTATATGATTATAAATTGATAAATAAAATAGGGGAGATATAATTATCTTATTTTTGTATTATGTCACACACAATAGTCATCGCTTATTATGAAAAATATCCTTTGTATGCTTTATCACTGCTTAGATATAAAAAATTGTAGCTTTGACACTATTTGTACATTCCTTGTAATAGCATGACCCTTATGGAAATAAATATTTTATCATACACCTACCACTAATGTCCCTATATATTTTACATGTTTTAAAATCCACAAAAACCTATGCCTACACCTATAGGTGTTCCTTATGTGTGCGTTTACCTTCAATCTATGTGTTGATTTTATTTTACTTATCCTTCATTTGTAAACTTAATCGCACTTTGTACCACAAGATGACATTTAACAAATTTATCTCTTTGGTTGGATTTACCTCACCCAGTCCCTACTAAATAGTTGATAATTTTCTATATTCCAATACTTTTAAGATGGATCAAACTACATGTAATTATCTTGCTTATATGTGTGTGTGTTAAAAATCATGTGAATGCAAGTATAGACTTTATTTCATCTAGGTCCTTATATGTTACAATCATGAAATTAATATGTGAAATCATATTAATTATTTTATAAATCTTTATATTTATGTTTAGGTAGAATATTATTTAGCTATATGTCTATTTTATTTATGGATCTTTTAACTTTCAATGAATTTTCCATCCTTAGAATGTTCTTAGGTATTTTTTTATATATTTCTCTCAAGTTTGAACTAAATAACTATGTGAAAACACAACCCAACCTAAAAAAATACATAAAAACATTAATTAAACTAATATTAAGATGTTTTAATTGAAAAGGGATGTGCAAATCATGCCAAGACACTGATAAAATCATATTTTACTTTTAACTAGTAATGTCCAAGTTTACCAAAACTATCTTGAGTATACAAAAAATATAAGAGATGGATAGGCATGGACAAAGAATCCATATAATATAAAAGTAATAATAAATAAATATCAAGAATAAGAGAACATGACGAAGTCAAATAAACAAGAGTGTGCAATACCAAGACAATAATTCCAATAAGTGTCCCACTTGAAATGTGATTACATATATGTAAAGTCACATGAAAATCATTGTAAAAATATGGATCATACCAAATTTGGGTTAATATAGTAGTAAAGTTTAATATTTTCATAATTTATGAGAAATTGAATCTTATTTCACAAAGCAAAACATCTATTATTTGAATGTCCTCTTATTATATGGCAAGAAAAAATACCTTTTCATTATAACATCTTGGCTTATATCTTGGATTTGTTTCATGAATATGTAATAATTAAATAAAGTTTTTTTTATCAATAAGATCTTTCATATGTTGTATTGATTTTTTAGAAAACAAATCTTGGGATAGGTATTATTAAATGTGTTATTTCTTACTTGACCCCAATATTATATGTGTTTGTGGTAGTTTCATAGATGTAATCAATGGTTGAATCAATAAGAGTTTATACATGTACCTTAGGTCAAATTATCCCTTATTCCTCAAGGTAATTATTTATATTAGTGTAGACACTAAATTTAAATTATATATCACCTCAATATTGTATAATTGGCAAGTACTTCTCATAGATGCACCCTTCAGTTCCTAAGACCTTCTTATTGTTGAGATATTCAGATATGTTTTCTCTTGTGCCTATTACTTATCTCTTAGTTTAAACATATGTTATTATAATTATTAGGCCTCTTTTATTACTCAAAATTATATAAACCTCATTATTAACATCATATACAAGTGTTAGATATATACCTCTTTTCCTTATTCATAAACACTTATGTCCCAACAAGATGCCTATGTTAAAACTAGTATCCTATTATAATGTAAGTATCAAATGACCTAAAATCATCAAATTTACAAATTAAACATATAACTATGGTTGGCCTAAGTTCTTTAATGCAATATATTTAAAAAAATAATTGATACATATATACAAGATTAACCCTCATTCGTTCCTCACCTAGCATAAACATAACAACTCACAGAGTAATTTATCATAGGTACGTAATCAAGCATTTAACTAATCAAATATTCCATATTATCTTATATTTTAGTAGGGAAAACATATTTACAGTTCTAAATTATTCAAGGAACACTCCATGATACATACCAAGTTACAAAAAAGGTCATTGTTGTACTTGCTTTCCACATATCGCACCCTTGTACACATAAAAGCAACACATTAGGGCACAACTAAATCAGTTATAGGCCTTATTCAAAGTAATGGCTACATAAGCATCACCCACTAATAGAGTAGTCTCTAGGGTTAGCTTAACATTGTGATACTGCTCACCCATTTTTTCTAATTTCACTATGAAGATGAGGATCTAGGGTTTTTTATATTTAACAAAGAGTGACAACCCATGATCCAAATCTAAGTACACCATAGTGAAGGTGACATAGAACCTATAATATCTTAAGTAGTCACATCTAGATCTAAAAACTATTCTATACTATACACCTATGTCCATGTCAGATATAAGTGTTGATGTAACTATTCAAATCGACACAAGTGTTTGAGGCTATAGATGTCAAATTTTTAGAATTTGATGATTGAATTAGAATGTAAATTTGGTCTAATTATAGCCTATTCCATAGTATATCTAAATTAAACATTTGACTAGCTAATTTATCTTGTGTTCATTTCATTTATATATCAATAAATATTTCTACTTACTATTTTTATCATATTTCAATATTTCAATTCATAATTTGTTATCTAAATTTACAATTAATTGGCTTGTTATAGACCTATTTATCACACTTTGCTTATTTATTTATATATTCTTAACCCTATACTATATTGACCCATCTTAATTGAGGATTAAAAATTTTATGAACTCGATCTATACTAATCTAAATTATTTTATGGTGTTATTTCCTAAGGTTTCCTATTTTATTCCTAACTTATCTCTTTCCTTATTTTTCAAAAAAAAAATTCTTCCATTGTCAAATCTACTCAACCAAAGGTGACTTTGAAAGAGAATAAAGGTATATTTCTAAATATATATCCCTTGATAACCAAATATATCAAACAATACAAAATAAGGATAATTTGGAATATTTTATGGACGTACTTAAAAAAATTCTTCAAGGTGATTCAATCTACCATCCCGAACCCACTATTTACCTATGGTTTATATTGAAATTTTGGTCCATGTTATTAATAAATAACAAGGTAAGTCATCTAGTCATGCTCTTCATTTACCTTATACCACCCAAAAGGATACATCTAAGCCATATGATCCTCCATATGATCTTTAAAAGTTCTAACAAGTACATAAGGAAATTATGGTTAACTTATAAATTTATCATAAGGGGTATATTCCTTCAAATAAATTAATTCAAACCCCCATAATTCAAACATTTCCAAATAATATCCATCTTATAAAATGTGATTCATATTTTCTTGATCCATTTAATTTTTTTTTTGAAAGGTAAACAAATACATCATGGACCTTACCAAATAAAATTAAGGCACTAAGGAAAAGGGTGAATTACAAACCAAAGGTGGAAAAAGTGCCACAAATACCAAAAGAGCCTTAAATACCAAAATATGTACCTTTACAACAATTAGATAAAATTCCAATTACAATATCATCACCAAAGGTGGATGAACATTTAAGTACCATGAATGTATAAAATGTACCAAAATCCTCATGTGGTATACCAAAGATGATAAAATTCAATGATAATGAATGTGCACTTGTTCTTCATGACTATACCAATGCACCTTTGTTCCATGTGGGTATAAGTTTTCAACATATGAATAAGTTTTAAAACACCTTACCAATCTCTCTAAACAATTTCTATCAATGATGAATACTATAAAATATTTTCAATAATAAATAGTTACTAATAGATTGAAATTTTCTTTTCACAAGCCTACTTTCAATGATAATATCTTATACTACCAACCACTTACTAAAAACATCTTTGAATATTTGTATCCTTCAAAATTAATAATGCATTTTTTTATGCATTTAATGGCAAAGGATATCCTATAAATAATTTTAAATAATACATACACTCCTTTGTCCACAAGGAAAATAATGGGCATTTTCTACTAAAAACATGTCATGTGAGCTTAACTAAATAAGATATTGATTGGTTATATAACCTTCCAAATGGCCATTTAAATAATTTTAAATAACTTGAAGATGTATATTTAATTTATTTACATAAACAAAAGTTTCTTAAGTTACAATTGGATCAAAATGAGGAAGAACGTATTCAAAAATATGATATTAGATTCAAAGATGTTTTATACTCTTTGAATAATATCCCCTCCAATTTATAGGTTCAATTCATATTTACTAAGGGTCTTATTTATCCACTTAGAGAAAGATAATTACATAACTACTTTTCTTAATTTTATATACTATATTGGTATGTGTATAGATATTCATGTTCCTTATCAAGCATAAGTAGAGAACCAAATATTTCTCTAGCAAAAATTACCATGATACTAATATTTTAAAAATTGAGTTAACATCTGAATTTGAAGAAACCAAAAATAATCCATTATAATATAATTTAAAAATCAATTTATTCATAGTGGTGATTAATTTTTTCATAACCACAATGATCCTACACAAACAACTACTTGAAATGTAAGAGGTTTTCAAAAAGTTGGCATTGATCTAAGAGACTTAAAAAATAAATAAGGTTGGAAATAAATCTTGGGAATCATAATCATAACAATTAATTGTGGGTATAAATTATTTAAATCAAGGGTTTGGGTTACTCCCACCATATCACAATATGCATTAACATTGGGCACTCTTTGGTTATATTAAATGAAAACTAAAATTTACAAAAATCAACATGTATATCTTTTTCTCATGAAGGAAAATTTATCCATATTCTAAATGATAACATTAGTTATTCTATTATATATATAAATCATAATGAGGAACTTGATATGAACTATTTATCCTTATACAATAATTATTCAAACAATTTAAGGGATCCAACTTAAATTTTCCGACTCTAATATTCTAAAAATACAAAAGAAAAAAAAACTAAAAATCTAAAAATATTTTCAACATTTACATATCCTATTGGATCCTTTGCATCTATGTTGTTGGTTCTATGCTGTATATAGTATATCATTAATTTATATATACACATATGTTTCACACATTAATTAAGTGTGATACATGCATTCACAAATATATGATCTATCCCTATATAGAAGTTGGGCCTTCCTTCTACTCATATCATATAGACATTAGGGCCTTATGAATATTTTGATCTTTATATACACATGTTATATAGTTATCTGATCACTTTTAATTATCATGTTTTAGCTTATATAATTACACATGCCTTTATTCACACTCATATATTTCATAGTGTATTTGATATGCTATGTACTTGACATTTTCTTTAAAATATGTATTTAGGGACTAGTAATCTATATTTATGTTAGTTTATTATGGTTTTCATTTATGTACTTATTTGAGTGTATTATATTTATTTTTGATTATTTGAATATGTTCCACTATATTTATAGCTCATTCTTATATACATGTAGATTAGCACATGTTAATCTATACACTTAAGTCCCCAAGGTCTGGCCAAGGTAGCCAACATAATGGAAGGACTATGGGTTTGGTTGATTATTGAGTGGGATGGGATTTAGGATAGGTGGTGGTAATGGATTAGCATGATGGAAAAAACACATTAATAATGTATTGATGCTCATTAAGAGAATAAAGATATGTATAGATAAATATCTAAGGCCCTTTAGTATATGATATCAAAAGAAAGTAGATTTATTGGTCAATCCTAGGTCAAGGAAATGAGGGAGATTGGGATAAATAAATATCAAAAAAATATCAACTTGGTTTGATTTTGCTCAGCCAATGTCATACACTAAGTATGAATGATATAATATGAGGCTAGACCCAAGGAGAAAAATAATGGGATAGATGGGTGACTAAGCTTGGATAAAATTATATTGACATCCCTTGTTATGTGAGAGAATAATGAAAAGTGAATCAGGGATGAACTCTTACTATTCTATAGTGGATAATGACTCTATGATGAGGTGGGGAATTGGAGTGGATCAAAATACCTCATGTCTTATCTGAATACTAATGTCAAATCATGTGATAATTTTAGGACCATGTTCTCTAACATTAGGGAATAGGATATACCAAACAAGATTTGGTGTCTCAAGAAGGGTCATCTAAAAGAGACTAGGAAGAATCTAATAAAAAGAGTGTGAATTGTTTAGTTAATGGCTTGTAAAATATACTTTTTATAATGTTGAAGTAAGGCTTTAATAAGTATTACTTTCACAAATGACAATTCTTATGTAGGATAATTTTAAATACGTGGATGGGTAAATATTTTGATAGGATTTGATTTATTGAATTTATAGATGATAATTTTTAAGTGATGTGATTGTTTTCATGAATGGAAAGGCTTTTGTTGTTGTGCAGTTGCTTTCATAAATGACAATTATTTTCTAGGTTTTTAAAAAATGAATACTTACAAAAAATAAAGTGTGGAAAGTAAAGAATAGAAAGTTTGAAAACAAATAAAACAAAAACTCATTTTATTATCCTTTTTAATATTTGGGATGCATATAAATTAGAGAGGAAAGAAAATTATACTACTATATAAGATGTTGACTTCTCCTAAATCTATTTACATGCAAACCAAATGCAATGTTTTTAATTATTTTTTATTAGTTTATGTGGAATGGACTAAATTCATGAATTAAATATATTGTGAATAAGTAATATTATAAGAGATATAATCTAAAATAATTACTATGAAACACTTTTTATTAACCTTCCTTGTAATCAAAATAGGTTTGCATTCTCAAACTTTATAACTTGTTACAAATAATATTTTTATAATTAATTAGTAGGATGAAAACAAAAGATATAAGTTAATATTTTATATTTTTAAAGAGATAAATTACAATGTTTTTAACCATTTAAAATAAATAAAATCAACAATCCATAACCTTCATACATTGACCTATAGTTTCCTATGTTTCTATATATACCCACATGATTTTTTTAAGTGAATGAAGTTTGTATAGATCTTGAATAAATAAAAATTGTCTTGGATGGAAATGAAATGAATATTTACTAAGATATCTTTTTGAATTATTTAAAAGAGGTGTTGTTAACTTAAAATGAAACTAATCTATTGAATGTAAGCATAAATCAAAATTAATTATGTTTTTGGTGGCAAAGACAAATGAAAGAGATAAATTTATTTCACTATCAGATTTAATTATTTTATCTTTTAAATGGGAAACTAATTTAAATTCAATAACAAGTTATATTTAATCTAATATAACAAAGAACAAATATGAGAAATCAAAAGAATCCTAACCTAATTTAAAAATAAATTAGTTGAAGTGCAAGTAATGTGTTTATACAAGAATAATCAACATGCTAACTATATGTTATATTATGTAAATTTATAAAAATATCCAGGTGATGGATTCATAAAATTTGGAACAAGATCGAAAAGGGGAGAAGACACAATCCAAAAAATAAAGAGCAACTGAACTGAGGTTGGCTGATGTTTTAGCTTGCAAGGTCTATGTTTCTCTCACTAATGACATGTCTTTATTTACAACTATGTATTCAAATCAAAAATTGTATGGTATAATATAATATAAATTTTAGAAAGGTTGTGGCTATAAAATATATTCGATAAAAATCTCTAATGGAAATTTTTGAATTTGAAATCAGCCCAAAATCAGCCTTCTTATAAGAAGAGAAAAGAGTTTGCATGGGAGAGTTCAACTAAGTGTGACAAATAATTCAAATTAAGATAAATGGAATAAGGATAAAATTATAAGAGTGACTGATTTGGTCATAATTGGAAGTGAATGCAAGTGTTAAGAAGAAGAAATGAGAAGCTAATTGTGATAAAGGCATGAAAACACAAGTTATAAGAGATAATTTTGGGAGGCATTTACACTATGATGGAATGACTAATTTATGCATGGGTGGTTATATAAATACAAATTATTTTTTCAAAACCACCCTATAATATAAATAAACTTCCCATAATTTAATTCATAACCACCCTTTTATGTCAAAACTACCTCTAATTTTACATAATTTCAATGGCAATTGTGGAAATTGAGGGGTAGTTTCATAAGTAGATGGGGTGGTTCTAACACCTTAAGCAGTGTTTTTGATACTCAATTTAATTTTATTTAAAAATGAGGAAATAAATATAAATTTCATGATCAAGGAGGTTATAATGGGTCAAAATAGGAATTTGAAGCATAGAGCGGGGTTAGAGTTAGAGAGTTCACTATGGAGCACAAAACAAAAGGTCATTACATCATCATTGGATTTATATTAGAGATTTAGAAATATGTAATTTTTAGGTGAATACATATTTCCCCATCAAGAGGAAATATTATCATGAATTTTAAAGGTTTATTCCTAATAAATTTTTATTAAAAGGAAATGAATATTTAGAGATACTCGATTAACTTATATACAAAGGAACAAAGCCTATCAAGACCCCATGTAACCTATAGACAAAATATGAGATTCAAGTGTGAAATTTAAATAATAATAGAAGTATCATATATAATGTAAATAAGGAGAGAATACATACCATATGTTTCGGGAGGATAATACTACTTGGACAATCTTGGTAGGGGATTGGACATGGTGAGGAGCTATGCATACCTGCAAAACTATAAAAAAGTGATATAAAAGAGAGAAATGTTGTTAAAGTGCTAGTGATAAAATATTGATTTGAAACATATGGAAAAATAATACACATGTATATAAGAATAAATTAAAATATAATATATTATTACAAAAAGGAAAACTTTTGAAATATAATGACTAGTTTGGGGCTCAATATATTTAAAAACTTGCAAGGAATAATTTATTTGTGTCATTTGTATTGAAAGAGATTTTTGAGCTTTGGTTTACCTACAACCATTTTGATTACATAAGTAGTCATTGGAGTGAGGATGATGTAGATATGGTGAATATACTTGTAGGATGTATAGATAGGCACAATCAATTCAATTATTTATAAGTTTTTTCTTTTAGCTTAATTCTAAAAATTTGTTTAAAAATAAGCTAAAATCTAACCAATTTTTTAAAACTTTTTGTGAACTATGGGGTAGGGTAGATTACAATTCTATTACATTTATTAATATTTATATGGGTTTTGATGGGCTTCATTAAACCCATGAGTGGTTGGTATAATTGTTTCTTGGGTAATAGAACTACCACCTATTGTAAGTGGTAGTTATGTAACCACCATGATGGGTTTAAAACTATCACAAGGTGGCTACAATGTTGGTACCATTGGGTAGTTACATAAACACCCAAGTCAATTATGTTTCCACCTCAAGTCAAGTTATCAACCATTTTAGGGTGGATTTAATACCTCCCACTATAAGTAGGGGTAGTTTTGAAAGTGTAAAAGGAAGTTTAGAGTTTTGGACTTGTATAGATTTGGAGATAGGTTTTCTTAGCTGATTGACTAACATAAGGTCTTTTTAATTGTTATAGGGACACACATTTTATATATTATATACTGGGAGGAGTATATCCCTCATATTTTAGTGCTTATTATGGCTGATGACTTAGATTTACTTGAATAGGTGGGGATTATTTGTATTGTATAGGTGGGGATCACCCTTGCTTATAGCTAGTTACTATATGATATTTTCACATATTGGGATCCTGAACAAAACACCTTTAGGTTCCCTTAGGCCTTGAGAGAATGGACTATTACTCTTTTAGATGTATACTAAATCACCATTATTCCTATGATCAGTCATCTAGTGTCTATTTAGGATGCAAACAATCGACATGAGGCTCATGGCTAGATAAAGCATTTTGGATATGTTGAGGCACCCAACTTGGGTGAAACATACAAAGTGAGTCTTTATTAGGTGAAGAGATAAAGGATCCCCACCCTAATTAAGGACATAATTGGTATCTTTTCCTCCTAATTATTGGGGGATAATGGTACTAATAGTCTTTTGTATAACTAGTCATCGATCATTTGATGTATAGAGGAGAGAGGAACACAATATATTTTGGGCCAATAGGAGTTAACATAGACCTATAGGGATTTATATTAAGTGGTTCACCTATGATTTCTCTCCATCATCCATGTTACTAATATTATGGGTTTGTTTTATAAGATGATGATTCCCTATCATAGGGGAGTACTAATCAGGGCACCAAGAAACATTAGGTCCACTAGGTGAATAGATATTGCACCTTTTGTGCTCTACCCAAGATTATGGGGTTTTTGATAGTGGATAGTTTGATTTCCTTAACTACTAAGACATGGATAGGTAATGGGATAATTAAGGATCCTACCTTGTGGCATCCATAGTATATACACAAGTTTTAGGTAGATTGTTACAGGTCAAGGGACATCTTATGGATTCGTTAATCGAGTAGTTTTGTAAGATCCATATTGTCAACCTACCCATCTATAGATTTTTGTATATGGGGAATTTTAAGATGAGATATATGAGGATGGGGTGATGTGCATGGCATCTAATACTTAGGGGAGTACCCATCACCTTACTAGTTCTATAAATAACTAGAAAAGGAAGAGGGTACATTGGTGAGGGTTAGTAGCATCTGATAGGTTTACCACTATCACCACCTTTATAGGGGCCTACATAGAATTAGTAGTTAGGAGGTGGAGAGGGTGATGGTGATGGTGAGGGCTTAGTTCACACTGAGATGGAGAAGGATTTAGACATCGATGAGGATTTGTGAGTGATGACTCTAATCTTTAGTGGTAGGAGGGAGATCTAGGGAAATTGTTATTTTTGTCCATTCATGATTATAGCTCATGTTTTGATTTTTGACTAGTTACTTAGCTACTTTTACAAAAGTTTGATCTCTTTCATTCCAGCTAGATATACTACATATTATGTGCCTTTTGATTGAATATATTATGGGCATGTGGAGGATGATAATCAAGGATACCCTAATTAATTCATTTTAATTGAATACTAGGCAAACACAAGATCAACTACTAGTGGATCTTGTGTTTCCTATAGTTATTTGGAAACACACTGATGTATTTTACCCAACATACCATGCCTTGGGTATGCTAATGAGATTGAGGATAGAGAAAATCGCCCTTTTAGATAGGGCTAGGATTAAAAAAGCCTTTGTGGATACCATGGTGAGGGGAAGAGGTGGTGAGGCCTCTAGTCATAAGACCAGGTACATAGATTTAGAGGGAGGATAAACTAGTGGCCACCCTCCTTGACACATATCGATATAGGGTGGAGGAGTGACATGAGGTGAGACAAATATAACTAGTAGAGTGACAACCCTAGTCATTATAAAAATTTATCACCCTTATAAATAAGGATGATATATTTTTGAGATTTGTTTTATAGTTTATTTTGGTCACATTGATGTATATATGATTCTTTTTGTAATTACTTGAGGCACATTTTCCATCTACAAAGGTGCTTGTATTAGAAATTTTTATTGTATAAAGCTGATAACCCATGTGTCATACATATATGGATGTTACTTATCTCTTTGTTAATCATTATGTGATGTGATTTCATTACTTATGCATCAATTTTTCAATTTATGAACTCTAAAGGATTTATCATGTGAGAATGTATGGATATGTGTATTTCTCTTCATTTTTGATATTTTATGTGGCAAATGCTTATGTGTATGTGGAAATAAAATGTATATATATGATTCAATTATGATATATGTTCATATGTGACTATGAATATGATAAAATTTAATTTTTTAGGTGATTACTTGATTGAATTATTTGCACAATACGTTACTTCCAATTTACAACAAGGGTTGTAAAGAGGGAAATAAAATAGATGTGAGGTGAATCATGAAACAAATTTTTTTAGGATAGAGGAAGATGAACTCATCCTTATGAGAAGAGGGGGATGTGCACTTCTTTAAAAACATACAAAATACTAACTTTATAGGTTTAATCTAGAGGGATATTTCTTTGATAGAGCTGGTAAGTGAGAAAATGTTACCTTTTCAAACATAAACATATAGATAAGCCTTTCTGAAGAAATTTATTTCTAGACACTCTTTTCATATTTAAATATTATTTTTATGTTTATCTTGTATTTCTGTATGGTACCCCCTAGACTTAATCTCATATGACTAATAATATGCATAAGATCATCACTAAAGTATCGATGTTGGTAAGTAATGGCATCTCCTCCTAATGCCGACCCCGCACAACTAGTAATATGGGAGGGATCAACACCAAAAGTTAATAAAGGGTGAGAGATGTATGATATTGAATTTTTTATTTTCATAATATTTCAACTTTCATAGGAGTATCTACATATACCCTTTATTTTCTCTCTCTCTTTTTTGTGTAAGGCTCTTACCCCCAAACCTTGGTTTCATGCAACTAGTAAGATGCAAGGGCTCATCACCAAGGGCCAAGGTAGGTAAGTAGAGTCATTCATATCTGAGCATGAAAATATTTTTTTTTCAAATACATCATAAAGGGGTGATCTATTATAATTAAGTTTCTAGACTCCACTATAGTCTAGCATTTTTCTAATCTATGCAAGAAAATGTAAGGAAAGAGGTGTACTCTAATCATAATAAATGGGACAAATACCAATGTAACATAATAATTTTGAGATGGTGAATGAATATGAGAATGGGGTGAATGCTATGTGATACACTTAAAAAATATTCATATTATGCAAACTAACTAACTAAATTATCATGAAACAATTTTTTAACTATGTTGGTGGATATGTGACATACAAAAATGTAATGTAGGTGAAAATGGGTTGGCACATGAGAAATAGTTATATAAATATTTTAGATTCAAATATTTTATGGAAACACAAATTATTCACCCTCTAAAGTGCATAAATGATAGGCTCCATTATTGAAATCTTTTGTTGTTAGGTAGGGGTCTAGCCAATGGGTCTAATTTTTTGACTCTCTCCTTCCTTTTTTTGAGTTATAATATCAAGTATCAGGATAAGGTATCTAACACTAATTGGAATTTTATAGGAATAATTTTGGAAATCATTATACTACTAGTGAGGTATGACTAGCTCTAGTTTCTTGACACTAGCATCTAGTCATGCATGGTCATGATCCTATATGAATTCAAACCCTCATTCACCATGACCATTTTCAGTGTGGAAAACCTCTTGAGATAATGGTGTATCTTATATAATTAGTGGTATGACATGATTAGTTTCATTCCTTCTAATACTGGGTTAAAACATGCATATGAAGGCCTATCAATATGTGATCCTAGATTAGCCACTCTTATGGTAGTGAGAGAGTATATGATTTCAAGAATAATTGGTAAATTATGATGATCGACATTGATTTCAATAGTTCCTATGATTAAGTATTAACACTCTCCTTGGGTATGAGCATACCCAAGGGAATATAAAAGTTTCATATAAGTGATCTAATATCAATGGGATAACACAAGTATTCATCTAACTCCACATAATGAAGTATATAGTAGTCTTGATGGTATTGATTCAAGGATTTAAGTGAAGATCCATACTCCTATGATATTTCTACCATGTGAATCTCAAATATGTTGGTTAACCCTCCTAAGGGCTCTTGTCCATTAGAATCAAGAAGTAGATGGACTTACCCCTTGCATGGAGTGAATGAAAGGGTTTATGGATGTGTGGGTGTGTTAGTCTCATATAGTGGGAGAAGGAATGGAAGAACTTATGGGGATATAAAAGTTTGTCTTCTAAGCTTTGAATCAAGGTAGGTGAGATTTTCTAAAATTTGAAAGATCATTTGTCTAACTTCCCTTTTAGATTTAGAACAATATTGACATAGTAGGGGTCCCACTTAGGTTTGGGGAGTATGCTACTGTAATTAGGATCTTTTTTTCAATAGAAGAGGTGTAGGGGTGTAGTTATGCAACATAAAATATTGTGGGTAGTTAATGGGAAACACCATTTACCCCATCATTATGTATGGGAATGTTTTTAATAATTTTTGAGTGATTTGTCAAAGTTATTTTCTTATATGATGGGGATGCAGGGTATTTATTTGGGTACATATGGGTAACTATGAGTTAGGATGTTAATTTATAATTTACCCAATGTCATATTTTGGATCCTCTCTTTAGGTATGAGGATGAATGGAGGGGGGAGTGTTTTGACCAATTGTCAATGGACTCAGAGCATGCTATGAAATGGGACCAAACATAGGTCAGAGTAAGATGGATGACATTACTAGTGGAAGGAAAATTTTTAGTTAAAGGACTCTAAATAACTAGTAGCATCCTATCATAACATGATCAATAAGCTACTCTAAAGTGATTTAGTAGTGACAAGGCTAGATTTTAGGCTAGGACATGTCCTCATGTAATTTAGCATCAGTGGTCATGTTGAAACCTATTGAGATTATTGGGGAGGGGTTTCCTTATATTTGAATACTTATACCTTGAAAAGCTTAGGTATGAAATCCAAACCCCTTTGGAATTATTAGCCTAGAATTTTTGAGAAGCTATAGATTCCCACCCCTTATAAATCAAAGGGAATAACTAGAGGAGTGTATTTATCCATTAGATTAATAAATTTTATAATACTTATGGAGGAAATCATGGATTTAGTGGATGGATTCACATTCCCTATATATTCAATTATTAATATGTATTTTTCAATTAATTTATCTTTTAGAATGGCTTGGGGGACCTCTTCCCCTTTCTTTAAGATGAGCACTCAGGGTTTCGGGACTTTAGTGATATCGATATTTTTTTTGGATTTTGTAACCCTATTGGTGGGTAATTGATAATAGATGTGTATTCATGGTTATTTTTGCATGGTAGTCTATAACATGTCAAAAGTTTTTGGTATCTCCATGGGTAGCAAAAACATTCCCTATGTATAGGAACCAAATTTATTGAAATACGGTGGAAGGAATAGCTTTCATCTAATGTGTGTAAAGGTGCACCAAGATTATATTGTAATTAGTGCCCTTATCTATCACATATAATTTATTCAGGAATATCTTGGGATCTAACATGATTAGGAGCAAAATGGTTCCTTTATAAGTGGACTTGAGGTTTTCCTAGCCACAAATGGTATTGTGTGTAATAGAATAGTTGGTTTCCTTATAACCAAGTTTTTGTAAGAAAGAAAAGGGGACAATGTTGACTATCGATCCATCATTAACCATTGTTATTTTTACATAATTGTTTTAGATCCATACTTATAAAAAACAAGGTTGAATATCCCCTCCTAGCTAAGTTAGAGTCAGGTGAGAGGATTCTAGGTTGAAGAAAAGAAGTAGCCAACATCACATGGTCCCTAACTAGGCATGAACATTTCCAAATTAATGTGGTTGATTTGGTATTATAAAGGGGGAGTGACACTAGAGAAATTACCCTATCCTAGGAGATAATGCAAGGTTGACAAGTCGGTGGGTGAGTTCTTAAGTAGATATAGAAAAGAGATATGAGAGAATGTCTTAGTTATGTTAGAGATCAAGTTGTTGTTATTTATAGGTCTAGGAATGGATTGGGTTTCTGAGATGTTTGAAGGATAGATGGTTGCAACTTAGAATTCCCTAGTTTTATTAAAGGTGTTTTCTTCCTCTTTAACTTCTAATTATACGACTCTTAACATCTAATTTTTGCCTTAAACTCCTAGTTACAGTGCCAAATCGATATTTTTCACCTCAAAAGTGGAGGCTTTGACATCATGATTACTTATTTCCATGGATTGGTTGTGTTGAATGGGGTGAAATAACTAGTTATTTCATTATTGACCCTTAAAAAGTTATGTTTAGTGTTTAGGTATAAGATTATGGTAAATTTTTAAGTTATGGTTTTGGGGAGTGATATTACTACTCAAAAGGGTTTAGTAATTTGTGTGTGCACCTCCTAAGAAAATATATATTAGCATCTACCTTTGATCCTCTAGAATTCTTTGTATATATTTATTATACTCCTATCATCCCTAAATGTCATGGTATATGATTCTATCAAAGAGGTATTAGACATTAGGATCATAATCCCTAGGTCTTGTATTCTACCTTTGCTACATGAATCCTTATTGGTTGTTTTGTGGGTAATATTTTTGGTTTTAGAACTTGGGGTATTATTCATTTAACTAATACTAATTCTGGTTGTAGTTTTGATAATGTGTGTTATGACGTTCTAGTCAATTGAAATCAACTATATGGATGGAGGGAGGAGGAATCTAATTTTTACCTCCTATGTTGTTAGTGTTAGTATTGGTGGTATTTGAAGTTAGGTATTGACTAGCCATTAGTTGTATGGTTTTGTTTCTTGGCTTTTTTGGTGACACTATTAGTAGTAGCATTCCTATTGCATTTTAGTATATTGGGACCTTGTTTTTTCATGTTATTTAGGTTTTGGCTTGTAGTTCGATATCCCCCATTATTTTGAGTGATGATATATCCATCAGTTCCATAGGTTTGTCTTCCACTATCAATGATTGATCGATCAATGTAGAGTGCACTTTTGATGGACTCACTGTATGTTTGATATGGTAACTTTTGGACATCTTCCCTCATTTATTTGTTAATTTAATGGAATAAAAGATTACATAAATATATTTTTTCCATGTTTGGTGCACTAGCAAATAAATAAAAAACCTATAAACATCTTGTGATAAAATGGACATTTGATTTTTTATATTCTCATTTGATATGTAATAGCTCTTATATGTTAATCTTTAGGAGTTTTTTCATGTCAAAATATTTGATGAACTTGACCATGATTTAGTAGGAGTGTATGGACCCTTTAGGGAGGTGATAATACCAGTCAAGGGATATCCCTTCAATTATCTTATGGAAGATATTTAATGTAATCCCATCCTAAGGTATGAACTCCTTGATGATGGTGTCATAGAATTTTACATGTGCATTGAAATTCCCTTCCCCTTTGAATTTGGGAAGATTTGGTAGGGGATGTGGGAGAATAACTCACTACATGCTAGCATTAAAAGGTTCTTTAAGATATTCAGTGTAGGATATCATGTTATTAGAATCAATCATGACTATAGTGATGCTAGTAAGAGGATGTGGTGTAGTGTATAAGTTGTACTAGTAGATACTAGGAGGTGTGAATGAAAATTTATAAGGTTGCATGGAGTAGGCCAAGAAATAATTTTCTAGCTAAGTGGACTTCAAATACATGTGGAAATATGAGGGGACACTATGAGATGTAAAAGGCATCATGCCTTATTGTGTAAAAGTGTATGGGGTTTTTTTTATGATATCATATAGCTTATCTATGTCTATCCTAGTGATTTTGGGTTTGGATGTATCCTATTTTTGTAGGGTGACTATATATGGGAGGTGTGTAGCCTAGAGGCATAGGGAATGATAGATTGTTTTCTAATGTATTGTTTGGTAGTGTTGGAGCATATGTGTATATACCTCTTACTAGATTTTGAGTGGGTGATTTTTAATATGAATAATATTTTAAGACACAAAGGTTGGTAACCTCATAGATGATATTATTTCCAAGAGGTTGATGAGATACATGGTTTTATTGTGGTATTTACTCCTACAATGGAGGGAATGTGTAATTTTATTGTTTTAATGTGGGATGAGTTTTCATTGGAATGAGTAAGGATGAAGGATGAATTGGAGTAAGGATGGTTTATTTTGTCCCTTGGCTTATATCTTGTTGATTATTTTCTAGGTCATGAATACAACCCACAAGGGTGATAATGAGCTAATTTAATCCTATGCTGGCATTGAGACCTTATGCCTCTATTTTAATAAGGGTAGATACCTGAGATAAATCCATATGATGGGGTTGGTTTGGGATAGAATCCTCAGGAATAACATTGGTAGCAGTCACTAATAGGTTGGAGGTATCCTAATTCCTACTAGAAAGATGTGTAACAACTTACATGGGATTGACCTCATCCTCTAAATGATGGATACTCCTTGAATATTGATTTTATTTGGAAATGATTTCCATTTATGAGATTTGTAATATGATATATGGCCTAGTGTATATGTTATGAGTGAATAGGTATCCACTTTTAAGAATCATGGTGGTGGATTCAGGGTTATTACTTATGATTTATAATATGTCACATATATATTAAATGATAACCCCATTTCTTACCTAAATGTTAGGAATGGATTAGTCATAGTATTAGTTTTTTAAATTAAAGTTGAAGGACATGTTTTTTGAAATCATGAACAATGGTTTTCTAGAGCTAAAATGGCTTCTCTTATTTCCCTCTAGGCTAAGATATATGTTGATGTCCTGTACATATTTTTTGGGGTTATATGGATACCCATATAATAAGTTGAAGCAGAGAAGATGGAGAAAGTATAAGACAAGGAGAATAAAAATAAAAATAGGATACGTAAAGGATGAAGTCCTTCATATCAAGTTTACCAATTTGTATACATGCAAATTAACACATGATAATCTATGCACTTGACTCCTTGAGGTCTGGTCAAGGTAGCTAACGTGATGAAAGGACTAGGGGTTTATATAGTTGTTGAGTGAAATGGTATTAGGGATATGTGGGTTAATGAATTCTTGTGATGGAACCAAAATACCTTAATAACATCTTGATACTTATTGAGAGTGTCAAGATATGTAGAGATAGAGATCCAAGGCCCTTCAGTCTCTGATATCATAAAAAGGCCTATTATTTTTTCAATGATAGGCTTAGGGAATTGAGGGAGATTAGGATGAATGATTTAAAATAAAATATCTATTCTATCAGGTTGACTTTTCTTGGGCAATGTCATCTACTAATTTTGAATGATATAAAATGAGGCTAGACCCGAGGATAAAAATACTAGGATGGATGGGTGACTAAACTTGTATAACATTGTATTGACATCCCCTATCATATGGGAGGAAAATGATAGGTGGCTTGAAGATGTTATATTATTTTTATAAAGTGAATAAGGAATCTACAATGAGGTGGGGAATTGGAGTGGAAAAAGGCCTCATGTCTCAACTCAATACTAATGCCAGACTATGTGATAATGTTGGATCTAGGTGATATAATTATAGGGAATAAGTAATTCCAAATAAGATATGGTGTATCAATAAATGTCATCCAAAATATACTAGGTGAAATGCAAGGAAAAATGTATGAGCTTATTCAATTAATGGCTTGCTAAGTATATTTTCTAGAATATTGAAGCAAGGCTTTGATCTGTATTACTTACATGAATGGAAAGGCATATATAGGATATGTTTGATTCCATGGATGGGAAAGGATTTTTATAATATATGTTTTCTTTCATATTTGGTCAAGTATTTTTATTTGATGTGATTTATTTCATGAATGACAAAGCTTTTATTGTAATGTGGTTGCTTACAAGAATGACAAGGATTTTTTAGGTTTTTAACAAATAAATACTTGCTAAAAATAAAAATAATATATATAAAAAAAATAGAAACAAAAACTCTTTTTCTTATCCTTTTCAAAATTTGGGATGCATATAAATGAGAGAGGGAAGAAACTTACACTTCCATGTAAGATGTTAAGTTCTAGATTTATTTGCATGTAAAATAGATCCAATATTTTTATTTGTTTTGATTAATTTATGTGACATGGACTAAATTAATTAATTAATTTTTTTTTCAAGTAATATTATAAAATATCTAATCTAAAATAATTGAAATGAAACACTTTCTATTAACCTTCCTTTTAATAAAACTAGGTTTAGATTCTCAACCTTTCTAACTTGATACATAATATTTTTATAATAAATTGGTAGGATGGAAAAAAAACATATAAGTTATGATTTAATATTTTGAAAGAGATAAATAGTAATGATTTTAACCCTTTAAAACAAACAAAATCATCAATCCATAACCTTCATACATTAACTTGTAGTTTCTTATGTTTCTATGTTTACCCATGTGATTGTTAAGTGCATGAAGTTTGTCTCAATTTTGAATGAATAAAATTTGTCTTGGATTGAAATGAATTAAATATTTACTAAGATATATTTTTTTAATTATTAACAAGAGGATTAGTTAACTTGGAAGGAAACTAATCTATTGAATGTAAACATAAATCAGAACTAGTTATGTTTTTGATAGTAAAGAAAAATGAAAGAGGTAGATCTATTTCACTAGAAAATTTGATTATTTTGTTTTATAAATGGGAAAATAATTTAAAAAAAATAACAATTTATATTAAATATAAAAATAATAGAAATCAAAATAACCCTAATGGAGTTCTAGAATAAATCAGCATAAGTGCAAGTAATATGTTGATAGAAGAATCCTCAGCATGCTAGCTATGTATGTTATTATTAAATTAAATTAAATCTTTAGTTGAGGGATGAAAAAAATATATAAAAAGATAAAAAAATGGGGGAAGACACAATATACAAAAATAAGAGTAGTTCAACTAAGGTTGGCTAATGTCTTGGCTTATAAGGTCTATGTTGCTCTCACTAATGACACATATTGATTTGTAATTATGCAGTTGACTCAACAATTCTAGGGGATGAATATCCTAGAAATTATAACAAGGTTTTGGATTAAAAATATTATCGATAATAATATTTAGTGTAAAGTTTTAGATCTAAAATTAGGCCAAAATTAGCCTTCTTGTAGAAAGAAAAAAAATTGAATGGGAGAGTTCAACTAAATGTGATAGTGAGGTCGACTTGAGATGAACTGAATAAGGTTTAAATTATAAGAGTGAGTGAAATGGGAATTATTATAAGTCAATAAAAATGTTAGGAATAAGAAATTTGAAACTAATTGTGAAAACATATGAAAACAGGAGTTATAGGAGCTAATTTTTGGAGGCATTTTCACTATGACAGAACCACTACTTTATGTAGGGGAGGTTGTAAAATTGTTTGTTATTTTATTATAATTTATTTATAAGATAAAAAATGACCTTGAATTAATGCATAATTGACCTTATTTGGTGAAACCACCTCTTATTTTACATAACTATTATGGTGGTTATAGAAACTGAGGGGTAATTTCACAATAGTATGGGGTGGTTTTATCACCTTAAGCAATAGTTTTGATACTTATGGTAAGTTTTTAAGAAATTTAATAAATTATTAGGAAGCTCATGATCAAGTAGGTATAAAGGGGTAAAAATAAGAATGTGGAAGCATAGAGGGGGAATTACATCTACAGAGTTCATGTGGAGCACAAAATAAGAGGTCATTATATTATCATCGCATTTGTATTATAAATGTAGCATTGTGTAATTTTTAGGTGAATATAATAAATTTATTTTATTAATTTTAAATTTAAATATGTCATGGTTTATTTTATGGATATTTTAATATATCATTATTTAATTTATAAACACTTGACTAGTTCATATCTCATAAATTTTGTGGCATTTGAATATGCTCCTTGATTGAGGTCTTCTTATACCATTGCCTTTCCATTTACTTTTGAGTGATTTTATGTGTGTGATTGATTAATTTTTGTTCTTGTAATGTTACTATATAAATGTTTCCATGATCTATTTGATGCATCTTAAGTCTTGATATGATCGCATCTTGCATGCTTTAATGATATATCTACCTAGACATGATACTCTTATATTCTACATGGTTGATGCACATATTATATGTTTATTTTATCATTTTGAGGTAAGGTAACAACCATTTTATTCTTAAACTTAGTTGAAAAGGGGGATATTATTAGGGGAATGCCATATATACATGGCTTCCACTTTTTGTGTAGTTTAGAGATTTAGATATATAATGGGGGCATGTTATGGAAACATGTTCTCCACACTTATCACAGTTCAATAGATTTAGATATATAGTGGGTGAATGTTATGGAAAAATGTTCTCCACACTTATACCAGTTCTTAGTTTCATATTTTAGTGGAGGCATGTTTTAAAAACATTATTCTGCACTTAAATAATTGCAAATTTAGCAAATCACATAGTTATATGATTCAGATACACATTTGTGTTATAATTATATATATTGGTTCCATTTTTATATTCAAGTTTTAGAATGAGACATATATAAGGTAAAAATTTAATTTAAATATCACATAAATTACAAAATTAAAATTAATTTTTTATTTTAAAATACTTCTATGGACTTTATTTCACTAGGTTGGACTATTATGGATTATTATTGAGCCATTCTATTATAGTAGTTGGTTCACTTTTGGTATGGTTGAGTTGATTAAATCACTAAATATTGACAATTTTATATGTTTTACTTTATTACATCATCCAACCTCACCATATTTATAATGTGGGTTGATATGGATCAACTCATACTAACAAGGTTATAAGTATAATCGGGTTGCATGTTTGAGATAATCTCAACTTTTAGGTAGAAACTCACCTTTTCTCCATGGTTGGGGGAAATTTTATCCTTTAACCTCTACATATACACAATTATAGATTTAAATTTTTCCTAATATTATTTTAAAATGTTTCATAATGATACATATTTTCAAATCAAGTTTCTAAAAATCAAAATATTGCATTGATAAAGATGTGTACTCATAAACCTTGCTCTTTATATTTCAATCATTTCAATTATTTTGATTTAATAGTATATGAACTAATTATATATCATAACATGATCTTAGTTTTAGGTTATTCACCAATAAAGAACTCAATTGGAACTTATCCAAAGTCAACGTGTGTTATACACACCTAGGTATTATTTATTTTCTGTTAAACTAGTAATTTCATTACTAGATAAAATGGAGGAAATGTATACATTAAATATGAATTATATAGCACCTAAATTTTGTATACTTGGTAAGTAATTCTCATGTTTTTACCCTTCACTTCTAAATACCTTATTGTTGAAAGGATTGCATTCACTATCTCTTTTCCCTATTACTTATATCTTAGTCTGACCATATGTTATTCTAATAACCAAACCTCCTATATTACTTAAAACATTATGAACATGATTATTATCATCCTATTCAAGTTTTGGAATTATACCTATTTTGAATCTTCCTAAAAACTTACATCCTAGAAAGATTCCTAGATCAACACTAGTATCTTATTCCAATACAAGTGTATTAATCCCTAAAGTCATCAGATTTACAAATGAGACATGTACCTATGGTTTCCCAAAGTGATTTAATTTAATATATTTTAAAAATGAATTGATATATACAAGATCAAACCTCATTCATTCCTCACCTATCACAAACATAATAACTTAAAAGGAAACTTATCAAAGGTATCTCATCAAGAATTTAAGTGAGAAAAGCTTCCCTAATCTCTCTTATTTCAATATTAGTCATAGGGATAACCCATATATAGGTTTTAATTATTGAAGGAGTACTTCATGAGAAATACTTGGCAAGTTACAATGATAGGTCACTATTAAACTTGCTTTCCACATATTTCACCCTTGTACACATAAAATCCAACACAATAAGGAATAATTACATGATTATGAGTCCCTTCTTTGGAGTAATGGATATGTAGGTAACACCCACTGATAGATGAGTCTTTACGGTTAGCTAAACACTATGATCCTATTAACCCATTTTTTCTAAGGTCACTATGAATATCAATAACTAGGGTTTTGATATATGAAAAGTAGTGAGAAACCATAATCCAAATCTAAGAGCATCATAGTAAAGGTGACACAGAGCCTAAAATATCCTAGATGGTTACATCTAGATCTAAAATTTAATATGTACTAGACACTTACATCTAATTTATGTAGAATAATTGATGTAGTTATTTGAGGTCAACACAATTGTCTAAGGCTATAGAGGCTATTTTTTAAAATTTGATGATTAATCTAGAATCTAGATCTGGTCTAATTTTAACCTATTTTTTATCATATCTAGATGTACACATTTGACTAACTAAGTAATATTATGTTCATTTCATTTATATACCAATAAATAGTTTTACTTACTATTTTTAGCATATTGTAGTATTTAAATTCATAATATTGTTTATCTAAGTTTGTAATTAATTGGCATAATACAAATCTTTTTATCACCATTGTGATTATTCATTTCTATATTCTTAACCCTATACTATATTGACCCATCTAAATTTGGGGTTAAATAATTAACAATATAAGCGAATTATTTGCATGTCATTCCAAGTAGATTAAATATGATAGGTGTTATCATATTATTAGTAAATATATGTTTTATTTTAAATTTTAATAAACATTTCAAATCATGAAATTTAATGAGGTAATCATGCATATCCTCCATGGGACATAACTTAAGATGTTTAAGACTCTCATATATGGCTCTAAGTCATTAATTATGATGTATAAATCAAGAAAGGCTTCTTGTAGGAATTGAATTTAATGTAATAACCTATTAAATAAATTTTAGAACCCAAATAAGGCCTCACCAATCAAATTTAGAGGAATAAATTTAAGTATGATCAAGCTACAATCATCATAGTCTCCTCTAGAAAGAAATATTACATGAGGGTACACTTAAGGGTATTCATTACATTAAATGATTTTATGTTTTGAATGATAAAGTTATGTGGAATAGGCATGTAAATAACATCATTTGTATTAATTATGGAAACTAAAACATTTTCCCTAAGTGTATTATTATAAGTCTCTAGATGAAGGGCTACTTCATACACTTCTCTTTTCAAATTATTAATACCATAAGTCATACCCACTACCTCATGTGTGGGGATGGTATAGATATTATTATGTTTATACATATCTTTTATAGTATCCATATGAAAAAATTTCTCATGAGAGCAGGAGATAAACAAAAATAATAACAGATGTAGGAACATAAGTACAAGATCTAAGAGTGCCTACATTAGAAACATTTGCATAATTTACTTCCTTATCCATATTTATCATTTCATAAACAATATTTTATTTTCAAATAAAATTGTCTCTCAAATATTTAAAAATATATTAATTAATCATTTCATCATTTAAAACATTAACATTTTTAAATATATCATCTAAAGAAGACAAAGAACTCAATTATATTTTGCTAACATACACCATGATTGTAGGTAAAAAAGGACACACCCAAAAGTGAATATAAATATAAATTAGAATGAAATCAAAGGTGTGAATTCATGATTTATATCACAATTCAACTCAAACTTAGAAAATTGGTAAGGAAATTGTAGAGGGCAACACTCTAAGGTAGGATTAATCAAGAACTAAGGGGGTCACCATTTTTTTTAACAAATAGTGAAACTAAAAAAATGATAATAAATTTTCCCAAGGGAAATATATCATTTAACATTGTAAACCCATAATATTATATCTTCCATAGTGGTGAAAAATAGTAAACAAACATAATTAAAACTAAATAAAAAAATAGACAATGTAAAAATAAAATTTGATGGAATAATCATACCTAATTATCAATTATGATTTATAAAAGTAGTTATAAACTATGAAAGATTGTTTTTTATTATGTGTCAAATATGGAGTTTCACATCAAGAGGAATAAAAATGGTGTATGGTACCTATACAATGATTATTTCTAAACAAGAAAAAAAACCCTATGTGACCAATGACCATGTTTATGAACACATATATTATGTTAATTTATAAATTGAATATTTTTCAATGTAAATTAACATTAGGATGTTGTATACACATAATATTTTCAAAATTTTATTAATTACTGACACTTTATATCTTGGAAAAACCTATTCAGTCTTAATCTCTCTAAGTGTGTGCCTTAAGCTGCACTGAGAAAAGGGTGGGTAGATCATTGGTGCTTCAAAAGATTGTTGTCCCTTTTTCCACTTGCCATCTACACACTCATCTCCTAAAAACATTAACCATAATAAAATTATTCTCATCATTACCCATTCCAGTCATTTTCCTCTTTCCATCCTCCTTTTCTTGCCTTAACTCCCTTTTGGACTGTTAGCTATATTAGGTCAACTAGGGTTGACCCTATAGAGTTTAAGGGTATTTTTCCTTTTTTGGGTTTTTTATCCCTTCAATCGACCTAGCTCAAACTTAGTTATTTGTCCTTGAAAACATACAGGGTCAACCATGTTGACCTTATACAACTGACATTTTTGGTAGGATTCAGGGCAAGATCTACCATATATACAAGTCCATTTCAAACCACTTGTAAGAAGAAAATCAAAGAAGAATAAGTGAGAATGAATATTTTATTATTAACCATTCTACTTGAGGAATAAAGCTTAGGGTTCCATACTTTCTTTGGAGATACAAATCTTGTCTTGTGGAGAAGTATTTTGGATGTATAGATATGTTGTGTAGACTATAGATGATTTATCATTGTTATCCTTATATACCATAACAATCTCTTGTGAAGCACCTTGGCTAAGGGAGAGATTGAGGCTCGGTGGGTTCATATTCAAGGTAACTATTCATAAATTTATTTCTCCTTTATAAGAGTAGATAGATAATGTAATTGTGTTTCTTTATTACATGTTTAGTTTAGTTTTTTTTGTTTCTAATCCCCACTTTGTGCCACAAGATTTGGTGTGCACTAGACTAGATTGATTTTATTGTTTGTTAGAATAAGTGAATATTAAACCTTAGGAATCTTTTAGTGTTGTTGCATGATTGTGTTATATTTTAAGCTTTGGAACCCTAACTCACATGGTGTCTTGTGACAAGTGATCCCCTAATCGAGTCTAATTTATCCCCATATTGGTCATGTTCCCACTTAATAAATGTATTCCCAATCAGAATTGTAGGTATGTTATATCTTCTCCAAGCTAGGATCGATTTATAGACATGATGAATTTTTAATTGCATACATTTTAGTCAACCTGATGTGAAAATAACCCTTGTAGTATTTTTTCACTTTATTTCATTCTTTTTAGCATTATATTTATCATATATCTATCATATTAGATTGACTCTATCGACCCAGTTTTAATCTCTATGTGCATGTTTTTAAGAACAAGTAATTGGATCAACTCAAATAACCTATTACAAGTTTCCAAAACTCCAAACTTCTAGTTTAGACGACTAGGTCAACCTAGTCAACCCTATACACTTTTAGGTATCCAAATTCAGCTATTAGGTTGACTCAGTTAACCTTGTACATTTCAAGCACTCAATAGTAGGATTTTACAAAGCTTGATCAACCCAATTGACCCAGTTAGTAGATTTTTCAAGCATATTCCAAGGTTCTTGCCTAAAAATATTAATTTTCAACATCTTTGATCCACCAAGGTTCATTTAAATCTCTTTGTCTCTTTTTTTCTATCTTTCCTTTCATAGTTTGTAGTCTTGAAAACTACCCCTACACAATTAACTAGATCAACCCTATGGACATAGTTTTATGTTTTATGTGTTGTCTAAATAACTAGATCAACCTTAGCCAACCTTATTCATTTTTATACCTTTATTCCATAGTATAGGTTTGACCTTATTGACCCTATTTTGTATTTTGTGCATATAATGTCAACACTATACCTTGTTTCAAATTGGAAATAATCTCTATATGCTAGTAATTAGTTCACACCTTTATTTTATTATTTATTACATGCTTAGTATAGTTCACATAGTACAATTAGGATGTTTTTAATTAATTTTTTAGTTTCACTATTTTATTTTATGCACACATGGAAAAATCAAAAAAATTAAACAAACATTTTAACATTTATCTACTCAAGGCCAACCTACTTGGATTTCATCACCAAGGGGGAAATTGAATTGATACTCTAGTCAAGTATAGAGAATGATTAATGGTATATTTTTACTAAGCACTGACACCCTTGTCACTATAGAGTGTGAAGTGAGGGGGTAGGCCCTAATACCAAACTTATAGCATTTCCACTACATTCCCTTTCATCCCAAACTACCTAAAGCCATCCTTAGATTTCTATCTAGTTCATTGATTTATAGATAAATTCCAATCATATTTAAAATCATATTTTTAATAATGTAATAAAACTTCTTAGGTTGACCAATTAGTTAGTTCTTTACTTTTCAAGTTGATTGCTTTCTCTTTTCTTAATTGTGTGTGAAAAAACTTGTATAACCAGTGTTAGTGCAAGGTTTTGTATTGTGTACCTCAATTAGTTTGGCCAATGTTGATCCAATTCATTGTAAGTTTCTTTTCAGTTCTTACTTTCTTAGATTATCTACAAAAAATATCTTGTTTTAGTTCATAACTTGTTATCAACATTCTCATTTTCCCTATCTTTTGTACTAGTTTGATCCAATCAACCCTATAACTTTTTTCAACCTCTGTTCACTTTATAAGATCAACCCAATCAACCTTGTACTATCTAAAACCCATTTTAACTCTTTTTTTAGTCTTTGTGCACTATATTAGATCAACATAGTTGACCTTGTATATTTTCACAATCCTTATTTCTATGTTAGGTAAACCTAATTGACTCTATACTTTTTGAGTCACTTCTTAGTTATTTTATTTCTCATCTTTATTTCTCTCCCTTCATCATGGATTTTTTTCTTGATGACAACACTGAGTTGTAGTCAATAGAAATGATGACCTTTAACAATCCTCATAGGGTCTCCCATAGACAAAGTAGGGATCTTATCTTGGATTCTAGTAACATTCATATTACCACTCACAAAATTAACTATGGGACCCCTCCTAATAGCTCTTTATAACATAATTCTCCTATTTTCTTAGAGTACCAACATGAGTTAGAGTATACTCAATAAATGCTCTTCTTTATCCCTAAATTTATTCAACATCAAGGAAAGGATGCTTCTACCATTTACAATCTTATTATTAGTGGTCAAACTAAAGAACCTCACTCACCTACTCCTACATTATCAACTAGATTTGGGGGTACTACTTTCTTTAATTCTCATCCTTTTCCTTCGATTATGACCCCTTCTCATACCATGACATCTTCTTCTCTAACTTTTTTGACCTCTATGCCTATTATATCTACTAACACGGTGGGTTATACATCTAGTGGGACTCTCTTAAGATCTACTATCCTTAATCCATCTACTAGTTCTTCATTTTATACCCAAGGAAATCATGCTTATAGTGCTTCTTCCTCTCAACCATTCACTATTCCATCTTTTTCTACACAATAAAATTTTTCCACTAGTGAGTCACACTCTCATAATTCTTTTCAAGCTCCTATCAATACCAATAGTAGTACTTAAGACACTAATACTAACACTAATGTTAACCTTGATGCTTTTACTAATTCTAATCAAACACATAAATTTTTGTTGAAAACCCTCAATCAAATGAATACATTTCAAGCTCATAACACAAATCAAATGATGAGAATACAAAACCATCTTCTCTACCTTCAAGCTCATCCACAACCAATGGTTTGGGGCACACATAACTAAATTGTTTCCCCTCCTCCTCTTCAATATTCTCAAGGAAATCTCATTCCTCAACCTTAGTTGATCAATAAAACCATCAAGTATATATAAAATGAGCCTCTTATTATTGAAATTGTTAACATTGACATAGGAGTTATAACACCTACAATTTATTATAATGTATATTGATCCTACCCTTCATCTTAAGACATTTATAAATCTTTATAAGGATTGGGTTAAATTAAACACCTTTGATGCTATCAGGATCTTAACTGAAACTCTCATAGGTGATGCCTTAGATGGGTATAATCAACTTATACCTCATTCCATTACTAGTTTAGAGGATTTAGTGAATTATTTAGTTTAATAATTCCAAACTAGTGATCTTCCCAAAAACACTTTATCCCATTTCATAAATTTCAAACAAAATAAAAATGAAACCACTCAAGCCTTTGTTAAAATATGTAAGACTTTGTCAAATAAATGTGAACATAATATGGTCGATGATAATCTTTTCAATCTCTTTACCAATTCCCTCTTTCCTAAAATATAATATTGAGTCCAAATTCTCTCTCCACATACCTTGTAGGAGGCTTTTGACCAAGCTAAATATCAAGATTTCCTAATGTGTCAATTCAAGCCACCCCAACCTTTTGTAGGACCTCGTATATTAGTAAAAAAAACCATAATATTACCAATGATGGTGTTATATATTCTTATGACACCATTCACAATGTTCAAGTTATCATTCTTAACAAATTTTTAGAACCAACTCTCACTTCTCAATAGTATACTAATCCTCATTTATCTTCACTAAATGAAATTAATGTTTATAAACCTCTATCCTCAGCTAAATTACTTAAGCATCTATCTAGGCCTCTTTCATGAGATCTTGACCATACCCATCCTATAAAATCTTGGTATAATCCTAATAAGTTTTGTTGGTTTCATGCTAGTTGGGGTCATTTTCATGAGACCTGTAGACAACTTTGTACTTTAGCTATGTATTTTATTTTTGGTCCTAATTTTGATCATGATTATATAATTATAAATCATAAAAAAACTTATGAAATTACTCTTAAGGTTTATAAAACACATGATAAAACTTAATCCTTGAATCAATATAATTCTCATTTGGCTATCTACAAAGATCCTCTACCCAATCATCAACCTATTCAAGACAACCAAGACAATCCCAACTCTTCCACCAACAATGTAGAAAGTCTTGTTGAACCCACTTCCAAAGATAATGTGGTTAGCATGAATAATATGTAAAGGGTGGTGTCATTCATTAATGCATAACCTATCTACACTCTTTCTTCATCTCAAACATATCATGTTATATAAGATTCTTCTCCAACTCATTTAAATGAGTTAGGGCAAGAAAATATTATAACTTTTGATTATTCAATTTATGACTCTCCCTTGGATAACACTTGTCATTATATTTTTATGACTCTTTCATCATCTTAAAATGCTAATGATAATCAAGTTTGTACTAACACATATTCTACCATTTCTACAAATAAATTTGAACTAGATACTTCATCATCACAACATGATTTACAACCTTATCCCAAACCTTCTCATTCTTATCAACATAAATTTCAATGTGTTATGTACATATATCTAAAAAAAATATTATGGGTTATGATGAGTGGGATCTAATTGTAGATCTCACTAATCTCCCATCTTTAATTTAATTCTTGAGATTATGAGGACTTATCCCCATCATAGAAACTTTCTTATGTAACTATTATTTAAGATAAATTTCGCTTGTCCTCTCTTAATAAGATGAGAGATATATTTATTTAGATATAAAGATAGTATATTAATATAATGTGAATATATGTCTATCAACATTAACAAAACTATAGACATTTCTATTTCCTTAAAATTTCCCATAGATCCTATGATTCTTGATGAGATTCTACTTCATACAGATGATCCTCACTTATTTATTAGCATATAAATAGGCAATATCCAAATCAAGAATGAATTTATTGATGAGGGTTCTATCATGTGTGTTTCTTCTCTCAATTTCATTAAGACCCTTGAATATTTTGAATGCAATCTTAAGTCTACACACAACACCTACCAAAGATATGATAGAAGGAAAATGCCTCCTTTAGGTTTCATGTGGCTTCCCATTACCATCCCACCTATCACCATATGTGTGAAGGTGATGATATTTAACTTCCCCCTTTCTTACAACATCTTAATTTTTAGGCCATGGACTCACCCCATGAGAGCTATTACTTTTTCTACCTACCAATGCATTAAATTACCTCATAATAGTTCCATTTACAAGATTCAAAGTGAAACTAACACTTATAATTTTGAAAAATTCCAAGATCATGATATCTTCAAGATTCCTACTCTTGAGCCTTCACCTAGTGTTTTATTTGATGAGTCATAACATTTTAACTTTCCCATTAATTCAACTAAAGGTTATAGTGGGCATCTTAAACTCATTAGGAATATTTTTCCTAACCTCTTAGATTTTGATGATGATGATCCCAATGAGAGTAACTTAAATATCTAGATTTCCAATCTCTCACCTCATCTCACCTCGTAGCTTCCTGCTTCCTTACAACCTCACTCTCGCAAGACTCATTATGATGACATTACCATAGTCTTAACTAAGACTAGGCATTCCATTCACCATACTTCTTTAGATGACAAGGTCATACCTACTTGTATCTTGGATTATGATGATGGATATTCCTTATATGATCTATTATTAGGTGTTCTTATACAATCTCATGATACCAAGATTGTTCATTATCATTCTTCTTTATTTGAGCCTTTGTGTGCATTTTATCATTTTCCTTCACTTATAGTTCCTAATTTTTTGTGTTTTTCACCTTTATCATAGGGTATATATTGTTCCAAAACCTCTAGTTTCTAAGGATCCATGTATGAATATGCTCATGGTTTGTGTTATGACCAAGGCTTACCATTTTGCTAAGTATGTTGACCCTTGTAGCTAGTTTACCTATGAGATTAGTGCAACTCTCCTTAGACCTTTTATAGATCCCACCCATCCTTTAGTAGATCCCTTATTATAATTTACTCTTGATCCCACTTTAGTTTATCCCATTATTATTATGTTTATAGTTGAGCCTATTTTCACTCTTACTGTTGCTAAGGATACCCTTACTTTTTATTCCATTTCTCCTTCTATTGAGCCTAGTTCCATTCTTTCCTCATCATCACCCTCCCCTGGTTATGGTTTTCTTCCCTTACCTAGGATGGCTCCTCTTACCACGAAATGGGTTTATGAGTGTTCTCTGGCTCATTCTAGTCTTGTTACACCTCCTTCTGTGTGTGCTTCTACTAAAACCACTAACAAGAATATATATTTATTCCATGGGATAATTAATCATTCTTCCACACATTGTCATAAGTGTGAAAACATATTGATACCTTGCATCCTTCTTCCCCATCATCAAATAATCCATATCTCCCCCAAAGGCAATTCTTGAATATCTACCCAAATATGGCGAGGAATATTTTCTATGGCATCTATGTAGCACCCATCATACCTATCATTTTTGCATCTTAAAACAAAATTTTAAAGATCACCTTATAGCCATTCTCATACCTTTTAATACTCCTCCCATAGGTCATCCCTATAAGAATGATCCTCCTTCTTCTCCCATGTCTCCACCTTCTATGTTTCCATTACCACGTATAGTCCCTTCACCACCTTTTATTCCTCCACCTGTGATTCTTTCCCCTTTAGACCTTCCTTCACCCATGGATCCTTCTCCATTAGTGATTCTTGAATCTCTCTTAAATATTTCTCCCATGAATTATCCTAACCATCCCTTGCATAATTTCCATCCTTATCATGATCCGCCAAGCATTCCTACATTTTATGTGGAGGAGATTAAAAGATAAGTATTTGTCTAATATTCATTGAAGCTTGATGAACCATTAGAAGTAGTTCATCTCCAAATTTATAGAGATTTATCCAATGTCTTGGATAATGTATGTGGATAAATTTATCAATATTTATGAGCACATGCATGGTGATTTTGAATTCTAATTTGGGTTGGAAATCTTCTCCAATCTTATCTTTATCTCTCTATTATATCATTTGACATTGTGTCAAATTTTTCCTTATCATATATGGTGATCTTACTTGTTATATTATATCTTTCTTATTTTATCATTTATATTTCACATATGATTTTATTTTTTTATAATTGGTTTCTCTTTCTTTCTTGAGTTTTTCTCAAAACTCTTTTCTTTCCTCTTACTGATTATTTTCTATGTTATCTCTATTTTTCATGGTTAATTATCATTCGACTTGGTTATACAAACCATGTTACCTTTGGTAATTTTCTCCCTATTACCATGTGATCCATTAGAAAAAAATCATAATCATTACTATCTCCTTACAGTAGTCCACTTTTTGGATCTTCTTTTTCCATTCTTCCTTTTCCATAAACTAAGATATACACTATTGAGTCTTGAGATCACATGCTAGTTCATTGTCAAGTCTAAGTGTCCTAGTCAATCTTTGTCTTTGATTACTTAGCTTCCTTTAGCCTTAGCCTAAAACTAATTTGTGTGTATCACTACATCTCTCATGATTGGTCATTCCAAGTCCATATCGAGGAGGAATCTTAAAAAGCCATGAAAATTTAAAACTGAAATCATTTAAATAAAAGGAAATTATATAAAAGGAAAAATTATTCTTGAAAGTCCAATCACATTAAAACATGCACTTGAAATCACATCTCATTTTTCTAGTTGAAGCTCAAACTCCATAGTTGGCCTCACAGTCTAGCCAAGGTCCTTTGGGGCATGGTAGGCTAGTAGATTATAAGAGGAGATTAAAAAAATCTTTTAGTTTAACCTAATTTCTCATGCAAGTACCTAATATTTTTAGTAGACTAGTGGTTATGTAAGGGGTCCTAAAGAATAGGGAACATGTCATGGGAAGGTAGGCCCATTTTAATTTTTCTTGTAGCAATCTACCTTCATGATTTGATTTGAGTAGCATGTTTATTTGCCTACAAGGCTTTATGTCTATAGTGAATAGGTTTCCTTTGTACATTGATGGTCACTAGTCACTTAGTGTCTTCTCATGTCTTTAGTATACCTCTTGCCTCCTAAGGTCTTATAATAATACTCCTAAGTCTTTCTTTTTACATTCCCTATATCCCTCATATTTCCTCTTGAGAAATATTGTTTTGTCTATTAATCATTCCCCTTGGGATTTCATTTCTGAGTTTATTTATAAGATTGAGGATATGATATGACATTCCTCACAAATTACTAGATTTTTCATTCCTATTACCCACATCCTTAATTACCTAATTTTTCCTATTTATTTTACCCTAGTGGTGTTATCCTTGTGAGTTTCTTTGTAAGACCATAGATAGGACCTGATGTTCCTCACAATTTTTTCTAATACCCAAGTCACAATCCAAAATTACATGTGTTAAATATGAGATAAGATTCAATTTATTATGAAGTTACACATCATTAACTTGATTCCTAGATTAATTTAGTATGTTTTTATTCTTACTTCATTTCTCTTTTGCTTATCTTTGTATTTTTTGAGTGCATGTAAGAATACAACCTTTTTTTGAATTTTTCATACTTCCCAGCTTGAATTAGTATGATAAATTTAAGACCAATCTTTTGCCAATTTTGTTTTTCTTTTATACTTCCCAACATGATTTATTATGATTGATTGACTTAATTGAATTTTTTAATACCATTTTTCCCTTTTATATACCTTCCATTTTATTACATTATTGTCATACTTCCCACCATGAATTAGTATGATTTTACCTATTTTACCTATTTGTTACCATCTTATTTTTCCATTTCTTGGTTCTTTATACTTAGTCATTTATTGTTATTACACATTTCCTAGCTTGAAATAATACATAATACATTTTCTTGATTTATTATATTTTTCCAAGTCCTTTTTGCCTATTTATTTTTAGCCATGCATGTGTCCTACATAATGTTAGAAAATAAACCACATCTTATATATTTCTTATAGAATATACAATAATGCTAAATTACATGTGTTAAAAATAAATATATCTAAAGAATCCATATCCAAAACCATAATAAATCATAATTATAGCATACACAACCAACAAAAATATTCCAAAATGATACATCATATATATACATCTCATGAGTTTTGATACAACAAATACAACCATATATAATACTCTAGCTCTATGGTTGGGTCCCATCCTATCTATCCTATGTCCTAAAAATGCTACCTACTAAGGCCTTGATCTAATAAATTCAAATAGTACACTATAAGGAGGCCATCTAAGATCTCAATCCCTTTACTTGTCCTTATAGGTGTGTTACCTACACCTATGACTACATCAGCTGGGGCTAGATCTCTATCATCTACATCACTATGGATAAATACATAGCTTTGTCCTTAGCTAGGGCCTTCCATACCCACATCTCACTTATACCCATATCTAATAGTGGTTGCATCCTCTCTCTCTATGCCTATATCTATCTCACTACCTCCCCAACTAGTCTAAACTAGCTCACCTAAGTAGGTGTATATGGTATGCTGGGATCCTCCAATGTAGTAGGGTCATACAGATTTAGAGTCTCATCCATGACATCATTAAGTGATCCCCTCACTATGGACCCCAAACTCCCCTTTAAATCCTTAGATATGCCTATAAAATCACATTAGATGGATATTATATCGCTATTATATCTCATTTTATCTATCTCTACTTCTAAATAAAAAATTTAACCATGTATTCTTACTTGTCCATGTCTAGACTATATGGTCTTACCATCCACATTATTGATTAGTATACTTTCCATATCTATGTAACCTCCTAATACCTCCTTTATAGGCTACCTCCTTGCTTAAATACCTCTTTCATGTCTCACACCCATATCAACCTACAACTGAGTAGTTTCTCTATTATTTGTTCCTCCTTTAGCTCCTCCAATCACTCATTAGGGATGACATTGATATATTCTATCTCTTGTTGCCTCTATCACCATTATATCCTAAGTGGTCACAACTCTTCCTATTACAAAACTAGTAGTGGTACATATGGTATCTATGCCTCCACCTTCTTATCCTCTTGATCTACTCCCCATCATGCTTGACCAGTCCATGGTCACTCATGATGAGTTATGAGTGTCAATCTTACTATTAAGGGTCCTAGTCCTCTCTGCCCTCATGGCTCCATCACATGTTAAACCCACTACTTGAGCATTAGTATCAATGCCACTAGATAAGGGAATCCCATTTTTCTTGGTACCAATGCCACTAAATATGGCTCTTTCCACCATGTGTAGTGTTTGACTACCTCTATTCTTGTTGTCACTGGTACAACTGTGTGTTATCTCACTCATATAGTTGATATGTTCTCATATGGATGCCATACTATGTCTATGTGTCTCAATAATTATAAACTTGTCATGTAGGGCATGGCTGATGCTACCTAGTCCTCTCTCCATCTCCTCACTTAAGATAACCTATCATCAACTATATGGGGTAACCTAATCAGTTGATACATAAGAAACCTCTCATATATTCAAGCTATTAGTTATATGATTGGTCTCATGGTCTTATGCCCTTTTAGTAGCATCTCATATAGATCATGTATAAGATGGACCCAACTAATAAATCCTAGATCATTTAGAACTTACTCTTCTAGCATCATCCTACTCAAGGCTACCATGAATAGTGGTAACTTACCATCCAACTTGTGAAATAACACCCATTGTGTCATAAACCCTATCATAACTTTATAGATATTAAAAATATATGATGTATATACATCATCCATACTAACTCTCCATCCTCCTAAAATCATCTCTAAGCTTGTATCCCACATGGATAAGGATCTCTTCTCCTCTCATCTATGTTATCTAGTATCCCTATGGTCACCGATGCTCCTACTATGGGTAGACTAAGGATGGCATGGACATCCTCTAGTGTGATGGCCACCTCTATCACATCCCCATCCACCTCCTATCTAAAGGTGTTATTCAGTTGTTCTGAGTAATCAAGGAACATGACTAACATATCAATACTCATGGGGATATTACACATATCAGTTGTGCATCTTATACCTATGGATACTAGTATAGCCCTATCTCCATCTAATAATCACTCTAATAACACTAATAACTAGGACACATCTACCAATCTCCAAAACCTTTATCATCTCTATAACCAAGAAATAATAAATGATGTATCAGTTCCTTCATGTCATATATAGTCACAATACATTATTTTTACATTTTAAAATTAAAAACTAGCCTAATTTATTTTTAAAATTATTCATTTTTATCTATTTTACCCTATTTCTAACATACTTAGTCCCTCTTACCATCCTTTGGTCATTTTGTTCCATTATATCCCTCTTTTAGCATTCTACATGTTTTTTCATGCTTATTTTGGTTCTTTCATCAAACTAGTTTGACCAAAATCTCCCTATTTTTTCTTTGGTTGACTCCAAAATCTTAGTCAAACCTTTTTTTTCCCCTTCATAGTGTTGCAATCTCATTGTAGACATTTCAAATGACTTGGAAAACTACATTAGGTTGGTAGCCTATAGAATGTATAGGTTCGATCCATACCAATTCGGTCAGCACTATGGATTTTGCATAGGTTTAGCCTACTTGGTCAACTAGGTTGACCCAATTCATTTTGCCTATCAACTCATTACATTTTCCTTAAAAAGTGCATTTTTTCACTTTTTTATTAATTCATATAAACCTATTTCTTGCATTTATATTTTATATATCGAGAATCTAATTTTATCTCACTTTAACATCTAAAAATGCTTAAAATTCAAAATTACTAAAAATACACTTAATTCACTACAAATTTCAAAAACTAGTTTGATATTCATAACTACTTACCTATAGTGTATCAATTTCTACCTCTAGGCATCACTCTCATCTAGCTTGTCATATCCTCACCATCCTAACTCATTTTGATCTCTAGAGCTCTTTTTTTCTCTCCTTCACAAGTCAAAATAACAAATGACTTGTCTTTCCCCTTATTTAAAAACACTTTTCAACAATTCAAATTCTTGATTTATTTTCTTGTAGATTCCTTCTTTTACTTATATCTTTTTTTTCACTCATCCATTTTCAAAACTATAAAATGTGTTGGATTCATGATGATGTAGAGAATATTATCCACTACCATATGCCTATTTTCAAAACAAATTTTTTTTTGGATTTTTTTTGCACTAACTTCTATAGGTTCACCTAGTGTTCTTCACATTAGATGCCTTCACTTTATCTTGATGTTTACTTCTCTATCTACATCACTAAGTTAAGGTATGTGTTTTTTAATTATGTCTTTTCCTTTATATTATTTTCTACTTATTGCACTTTACTTAGAATTAACATTATGTGTTATCATGTTCTATCATAAAACACCATCCCATGTTGCATTCACATGACACATGATGAGCTTCGAGTCTGGCATATGTATACACATTATATTTTCAAACTTTTATTTATTACTGATACTTTTTATCTTTTAGGAACTTGTTGATTCTCAATCTCTTTGAGTGCATTCCTTAGGAGGTGTATTGGGAAATGGGTGGGTAAATCATTGGTGCTTCATAAGATTGTTGTCAATTTTTCCACTTACCATCTACACACTCATCTCCTAAAAAAATTAACCCTAAGCTTATTCTTATCAACCATACCCATTCTATTCACTTTCCTCTTTCCATCCTCCTTTTCTTACTTTAATTCCCTTTTGGACTATTAGCTATACTAGGTTGACCAGGGTCAATCTTGTATATTTTAGGGGTATTTTTAACTATTTTGGTGTGTTATCCTATTGATCAACCTAGCTTTGACCTAGTGAACTGTTTACGACAACATATATGGTTGACCGGGTGAACCCTATATAACCAAATTTTTTGAGATAATTTAGGGAAAGATCCACCTATTTATACAAGTTCATTTCTATCCATTTGTAAGAAGACAAGTGAAGAAAAATAAGTGCAAATAAAAATCTGCTTATTGACCATTCTACTTTAGGAATAAATCTTAGGGTTCCATACTTTCTTTGGAGATACACATCTTGTCTTGTGGAGAAGTCTTTTAGATGCATATATAGGTTATGTAGCCTAGTGCTGGTTTGTATTTGTTATCCTTACATACCATAATAATCTCTTGTGAAGCACCTTGGCCAAGGGAGAGATTGAGGCTCAATGGGTTCATCTTCAAGGTGAGTATTTATAACTTTATTTCTCTTTTGTAAGAGTAGATAGATAATGTAGTTGTGCTTCTTTCTTCCATGTATTAGTATTTTGTATACATAGACATGATTATATGTCTTCTATGCATGTTTAGTTTAGTTTGTTTTATTTATAACCCCCACTTTGTGCTATAAGCTTTGGTGTGCACTAAATTATATTTACTTTCTTGTTTATTATAATAAGTGAATATTAAACCTTAGGACTCGTTTAAGGTTGCTATGTGATTATGTTAAACTTTAGGCTTTGGAAACCAACTTCACATGGTGTATTGTGACAAGTGATCCCCTAATCAGGTCTAGTGTATCCCCATATTGGTCATGATCCCACTTAAGAAATATATACCCAATCGTAAGTGTATGTATGCTCTATCTTCTATGAGCTAGGATCAATTTATAGACATGATGCATTTTTGATTGCATATAGATGTCATAAAGGTTGTGTATGTGTTTTATCAAATTATTGGATATAACAATTAAATTTTTATCTTTAATCTTCTTGACCTAATTTATTATAAAAATAATCATAGAATGAGAAGGGAAGAATTCATAGATCAAGAAACCAAAACATAGTTGTGATCATGTATCCAAAATTTTAGAATTATACCCCATGTAGTTATTTTGTAGTATGAATCCATAACTCAAGTTAGGGATTTGTCTCATCATACCTACAAGTGAATGTGATTATATTAACTTTCACCTAGACCTCATATGGTAAGAGATGCAAAAGAGACTTTGATGCAAATATTTAATGACTAATAAATAAATGTAGAGTGTGCCTATAATTGAATATCTTTGGAAACCCTTAGGAAACTTGTTGGATACTTATTGGATATTTATTTAATAAAATTATCATAGATGATTTTTTTATATCACATGATTATGTTTGAATTAAAGGCTTATTGACATGCAAAATCTAGCCAAGAAAATAAAATAAACTAGCATACTAAGCCACACATTGAAAAGACATAAAAGTAGGTATAAGGGCGCACAAAAACAAAGAATACACAATCAATGGATTTAGGGACTAACGATTACATATAACAAAAGAGACAAAGATAGGATGATATGAGATAAAATGGAGAAAATAATATTATATTCACAAAATGGACAAGATAAAAATATAAATAAAATAAAAAAGGATTATATTATTTCACATTGAATGAAGAAAGAGACATAAACACACCAACAAGTTTCAAGAAACTCATAGTCTAAATTGATAACCCATATGCACAAAATAGTACTAATAATATTGAAATAATAATCCTTATACCATAACCATATGTTTACACCTTGTATGTCATCTTATTTGGAAAACAAAGGGTATTAATTCTGATTATAAATCAAACCATGACACCATACTTTGTACATCAATAAATATATTAACCCTTTGATAAAATATAATATAAATATGATCTATGAAAAAAATTAATATCCTAAACTGAAATTATCTTTCAATTGAAAAATACTAAACTACATACAATATGATTAAGGTGTTTCTACATTCCACACTCAAAAAATTTTACAATAAAGACACCTAAACTAGCTATGAAGGCATGTATTTAAAATCAATATTTATAAAAATATGAACTTAAAGGAACATGGATTAAACCTTATGACATAAATCCTCCTTACTTTCTCCAATGTTTCATATTTTCCAAATTATAATTTAACATCTCAATAACATTATATATAGGCTTGAGACTATAGAATCTAAAATATAATATTAGTTACTTAACAATGACAATATTCACACATATTTACCATGCATGACTTACATGAATAAGTATGGTCCTAACCTACCATTCTCTCACACTTACATCATACCATATGATTTTGAATTTTATTCTCTTACTACACACCTATAGGAACCTCACTATCTATTTTAAACCTACAGATTATACGACACATAAATCTTTAGACCTCTAGTTTAGTCAACCCATCAAAATGTCACTAACATCAGGGATGGTCAATATTTTTATTCAATACTAACCTTCACTTTTTTTATAGTGACCCTCTCCTATAAAAATATATTTTTCCAAATAAAATCTTTCATTTAGGTTTGGGCATATTCTTAGCATGTCATTTCATGATAAGTTACATAATAGGACTCATATATATATATATATATATATATATATATATATATATATATATATATATATATATATATATAAGGCCTCATTTGATATGGGACTTGGCACTTATATAGTACACATATATACACTATTACACATTGATAAAATCTATCCTATTCTTCCCAAATTTAAAATTAGTCTCTTGGAGCAGTCAAAAGATAAGTCTGAAGCATACTAAATCCAAGTCAAAAAAATCATTGTTAATTATCAAATAAAAATCATTAGTTGCATTCATATAGTGAAAGAAAGCATTTGTAAAATCACTTTAGGCGGGATAACCATGTATGGATTTATTTCCATCCTAAGATTATCATATACATAGGGAGTGTTAAATCATCAACATGGGTGATTAGGGTTAGATAAACCCATTACACTTTCTTAGTTTTTTAGGTTTCTATCCCTCATAAGTACACCTATAAATTCATGTTAAGAGAAGCTAATTTTTAGAATTACGAGCATTATCAAGGTTTTACATTACAAAAAATTAGAGATATACAAAGGTGACCATACACTCATATAACATTTTTTACACATGGGTAATTATCAATCACTATAATTTAATATTAATAGTTGATACTAACCCAAAGTTGAAAGAACTGACCACGTGTAGATAAAAATAGTTATGGATCTAGATGATTGCATTCCCGATTAATATAATTTTAACTATCAAAACATAGTCATAGTTATATAGTTAGTTATAGTATATAATTACTCATCCCTTTATTATACTTTTTATATTTAGCATACATCACTTTTCAAATCGTTAAAATTAATTTCCAGCTTTTAAATTCATCTTCCTAATTAAAATGTCATATTTAGTGACTTGAATTCACATACTATTTTATATCCTATTATAGTTTCTAAAATCCAAATTAGAGTAATACATATTGGTGAACCAATATATTACTTGAACCATATCAAACCCTAGGTCTTCCTTAGGGTTTCATCATTCTAGGGTTTTAGATTCCAACCTTAGGGTTTTATTTTTAGAGTTAGTTTCTAATTATTCCCTAAAAATACACATTATCAATGGAAATGATAAATGAATATCATTTACTAAAGAGATCATTTAAGTTTTTTCATATTGTTTCACTTAGATATGTTACATATTGATCGATAATATAATCAAATGGATCAAATATAGGAAAACTAATACTATTTAAATTAGTAATGAAGAATCTTAAGCCTTCTTCAAATAATATTATTAAAATATCTAATCTCAGATTCATTATATTCAAACCATATGATAAAGGGTATGCATGAATCATTTTATTTCTCCTCCCCCTATACCTAAAGGTTATACTAACTGTCATCCTACTCCCATTATTTTCCTTTGATTTATTATGGATTCAATAGTACATGTTATCAACACTAGATCATGTAGGGTGCCCAATCATTTGTGGTGGAATGAAGGTTGTCAACATTTTATTCCTCAACCCCTTTTGCCTCCCATACATCTTCTTTAGTGTTATTCAATGCATATTCAATCAAAATTTCCTAGGTTTTTTTGTTTTTAATCCCTTATATATTATATGGTCACCATGATAAAGTTGATAGAGGCATGAAAAAATCAAAATGAAGATATAAGTTTAAAAGTTACTTTAAGTGAAGGAAAGATTATACATATATAAAATATTAATAATTTTAGTGTCATTTTTATATATACATCTCCATTTAAGTTATTTTTACCTTGAAATATTTCATTTCAATAAGATATTAATAAAAAAATACTCTTATAATTGATCATTCAAAAAATATACATAAGCACCAAAAGAATCCAAATTAAATTCTAAGAGTTATGATCTGAAACAAGTTAAACATATTTCCTCCTATGAATCATAGAATGCATGGACATCATACAAATAATTATTGGTGTTTGAAAAATATAATATAGCTTTTATTTGATAGTGGTGATCCTAAATTAGCTACATCTCTTAAAAAACCCCAAAGTGAGAGAAAACCTCCTACATTCAACTAACCTACTCAAACTATAATTGCATATTCTATTAAACAATTTAAAGAAAAAACTAGAGGAACAAGAAAGTTTGATTAAATAAAAATTACAAAAGGAACATTTACTAAATAAATATTTATATAAGTAAAAATTATAAGAGAAAATTTTGAAATAGTAAAAGTTATAAAAAGAAAAATTTCAACAAGAAAATCTACAAAAAGAGAAATTACAAAATAAATATTACAAAAAGAAGTGAAATTTAAGAAATAAAACATAATTAATAGAGGGTTGTTTAAGAATAAATTTAAAAAGTGTGATATACCTAAACATTTCACTTTTACAAGCATAAGTTCCAAGGACAAAACTACAAATCCTTCCATATATCAATATTTTTTCCTATCACTGCTCACATAGATGGAAATAAATATAATAATGTTATAGTTATGGATAACCATGAAAATATTTATGTACTATACACTTCATTTTATTTCTCAAATATCACATTCAACACATAGATTATACTATTGTCTCTAAAATATGTGTGGTATCAATTGAGTTGATAATAATATTTTTTTCAAAATTGTGTTGCTTTATATTCAACATTCTTATTGATATAAATGCATACAATGTCTCCATGGAGGATCATGGTTATATTCAATGGGTAAATTATTGATAAACATAAGAATTAAATTGAATCTAATCATGAAGGTAAGGTTAATTCCATTTCAAGATATGTAACATTTTTAGAGAAATAAAATTATATTGAAGTTATTTCTATGATTACTACTCATGATACAAAGGATGATATAGTTTATAAAAAATCCAATGCATCTTATAGTTTCTTATGCATATTATACACATGCAATTATAAATGTTCATAACAATAAAATATATTAGCTAAAACATTATAATTTAGCTACTCATGAGGACTTATATTGTGTACATTCTTACATCCAAGTGGTTAGTCATAGAATTATTACACACCCCATACAACCATTTTAGGTGATTCCATGGACTAGTTCACCACATATTATCTATTAAACATAGTATCTCAAATTTATCATCCATTTTAATATTCTATTTTGACATATATCTGCTCATATGTGTTTGCATTATCCATTATTATAAACCTTGCATTTATTTTCACATGGCCCTTACTTCATGATTATTATCTTAATATAGACATCCATGTCACTTATCCTAAAATTATTCTAGTGTACATCATTGGTGGCATTATACTTGTTTAGTCTTACATATTGAATACTTATACATGGTATATATTGAATTAATATTATATAATCAATACATATATGTGCATATTACATGAACATAGATTGATTATTTCCCATAGTGAGACATGCATATCCTTATCCCCAAAAATGATATTAAGCTACATTATTGTGATTCACATATCCAATGGGGGAATATTGTTTGCTTTCAATTCTTCCACATTTCCATGCTATCACATCTAGTTCAAAATATGCCTTGACACATTATATATTTTTCATGTCCCTCCCATTATTCTATTTTTGGATCTTTGCTACTTTTTCTTTCTTGGTGAATTCAAATATTTAAAAAATTCCAAAATGGAAAAAACATCTAAAATTATAAAAAAAATTAAAATAAATACCTAATAATGACATTATTTATATTTTTCACCATTTACATTTGTTATTTATCACATGTTTGATATATGGGATATTATTTTCATACACATTAATTTTAGAGTATATGAGTATGGTAAAAGACATATAGGCTACACATGGACATATAGATGTTGGAATTTCTTATACATAATGTCCATGCCAATATTGGGATAATATTATTCCATAAGCTTCATTATAATAGGTTGTATATTTCAATAATATCTCCTCCATGTTGAGATATCTATATTACATAAACATGTCTTACTATGTACTCATATATTACATAGTGCTAAATGGATATGTTATTAGACTATGATGTAACAATTATAAAAATGGATGGTTGTTGACTAGTCTTTAATTTTTTTATGATTCATTGATGTTGGTACACTCTTACATGATATGATATTCATTAATTTTATATTATGTATGGCCCTTGGCCTTGTTTAATGTGACATCATCATGTCCCTTATATGTGACATATTCATGTCTCTTGTATGTGATATTTTTATGTCCTTTTTGTGTGGCCCTTATAATTTTTTGTAGCGATATATTCATATCCAATGTGTGTAACCCTTAATCATAAGTGTGACACTAAAACTTGATAATTTCAATATTGTTTCAATTATCAATCTTGTTGATATTTCATAGTGACATGATATATAACATGCACATTTACTATATAGTCTCATTTAGTTATATTTTCAATGATGGTTATTACTAAATGTTTCATTTATATATATTCATAAGAATTAAAATTATATGATATACATTAAATAATTTTAATACATGTATTTATTAACATATAAATTACTATGATGACATACTCAACACACGTTTACATGATTATTGATGCAGAGCATCACAAGGTTGCATAATGTATTAATGTGTTTAAGAGCTTCATGTTAGCTATTTTTGGTTTTAAATGAGTGTGATGGATCTTTTATGGTACCATAATATGTTTTTTAGTCTTTAATAGTCCTTGGTTTGTGTGTTTATATCTTATTTGGAGCTTCCCTCCAAAATGGAAAAAATATAAATTTTAATCTAGTAACTAAGCTGAGAGTGTAATTTTGGATTTGTGTGATATATAATTGTTAATTTAAGTTTTAAAAAGGTCATATTAGGTCTTATTAGAGTTTATTATATTTTTTTCAAAGTGCATGATATAAAAAAAGATCAATGTGATCCAAGAAATAGGATAAGTATAACCACTAGCCTACATGGAGATGGCAAAGAAAATGATTTTTTTTTGTATGTTTAGTATCATAAAAAGAGGTTAAATTCATGTAAGGTGTTAGAGTAATTAGCATAATGTGGGTAGTATATTATATATTCAAGGATACATAGGAGGATATCCTAAAGTATGACAAGAAAGATCAAGATTGAGAAGGAACTCTTCCTACTGTAAATTCCATTTTTAAGCAATGAAAGCAATAATTAAAAGAATGTTTTAGAAGGTATATGTGTGATTACGTGAGATTAATGGAAATATATCAATTAGGTATTATATATGTCTTTGTTATTTCTTACCTTTTATATTGTTTTCTTGTAAATTTATCTTATTTTCCTATCATTAATAATTTATTTGTAAATCTCTACAAGTATCATATTCTTACCACTATTCTACTGCTAATAATGGTGTATCTATTATTAAAAAGAGTCCAACTTGTGAGAATCCATGAAAGCACAAGCCAACCATAATCAAGGTATTTTTATTATACATATCATTTTTTTCTAGAATAATGTTATTTGATAAGAGTGACAAGCAATAAATTGTAGAGGCACCAAGATCTGTTATTATTTACATTGAATTTACCCATATTACTATATTTGGATCAATTATTGTCATGATGGTGCATGTAACAATTATTTAAGGAATCAACATGTTAATTATATATTTCCATGATGGTATTAATCATAGGTTTGAGGTTCTCTAATGGGAGAGGCATGGTGGTAGGACTCAAACTGATGTTGTGGTGGAGGCCATTAGAAATGGAGAATGATGCAAAATTAGTATGAAGAGAAGCACAAGTCAAATTTCTAGATGGTTTTTTGCATGAAAAGGTACCAATTTGTCTTTCAAAAATTAGAAATACCCATGATTAATGTCATTAAGACTGAGTTGTAGATCGACCATAAGTACATGCCTAGTAAGAACGATGTCGGTTTGTCTTACTTATGACAACTCATTTCTATTGTTATAAGTATGATATAACTAGAATAAAAATTGTTAATATCATTACATGCATAAACACCAAATGAGGGGTGACTTAACCTTGGACTATCATTGAAGTAATTGGGATTATATAGGTATCCTTGATAGATCTACATGTGGTTATAGTGTCAAAATCCATAATGGAAATGGTACAGGCTATGATAAAGGATCAAGTGTTAAAGGTGGATATATTGGGACACTTTGGTCAATTGAAAGGGTAGTGGATTTTATCATTAAGATGTACAGTTACTTGGTAGAAAAGGAAATTAGATGTGAGAAAGGTGAAATGATAGGGGAAAGATATGGAGTGGTGGGAGAGTAGTTCCATACAATGCATTAATTGTAGCTAAAATGATGATGACTTATTATTTAATGCATGGTCTTAACTACTAGAAATAACTTTTCTATAGTTTGCATGATAATCTAATGGTGAAAAAATACTATCATGTGAAGTTACATGGTGCTTGGATTATTTGTAATATTTTTTATATTTAATCTTCCCCACATGTTATATATTTTATAAGTTCCAATCAAAGTATATTGTTTATAAGTTTTGAAAAATTATAAATGTATTTAAAGTTAGAGTTGTAGAAGTGGATGAGCTTTGACATGTGAGGCCTTTCAGAGTAAGAGTAGGCATAGTGTAGGTTCTCAAATATATGTTTAACAGAATGAAGTTATAAAAATTTTAAATGTTTAGATCCATTTTGTCTTAGGATGAGACACATTTTAAGTTGGGGGGAGTGTTAGTAGGAGTTTTGTGTCTTGAGATGAGACACATTTTAAGTTAAGGTGAGTGTTAGTAGAGGTAAAAAATAAAAATAATTTAATATTATTAAAAAGGAGAAAATAGGTTTAAAAAATAAGTTAAATATTATTTGGAAATGAAGATTAATTTGAGGAAATTTAAGAGTCATGTGGAAGATTTTATAATCATTTGTATGGGAAATTAGAAAGTAGACCATTTTGAATGAATGGAAAATATATCAATTGGGTCTCATATTTATCTTTGTTATTTCCCAAGATTTATATTTTTTTATTATAAATCTCTATTTTTTATTTTAACTAATAAATTATTTGGAAATATATGCAAGTATTATATTCTTTCCACTATTCTACTGCTAACACACACAGTCCTATAGATCACTTAAAATTATGTCATCTTGAATATTGGAAATATTTAATTATTATTCATGACTTAATAACCATTATAGAAGGTGAAACAAGGATGGGAAGACATAATATATGTCTTATAAGTTATTTAAGTGGTATAAAACTCATTTAATCCCATTTTCATATCTCTCAGCCTTACATAGGCTTACCAAAACCTAGTCTAAGGTTTTAATCTTGAAACTCTAAAAAAATTTGTTTTCACTTGTCAAAATTGATGTAAATTTGGAATATAAGGTGTTTTAATATGATATAGAGTATTTAATGTGTTTTAATTTTGTACAATGTCATATCGTATGGTCACCAAGATTATGGTATTGAACTAGGCCTAAAGAGACCTAATTGCCATGAAGGGTGTGAAAGAAGAAGTACATTCATTAAGATTTGGGTCCTAAAACTTTGTGTGAAGATAAAAGTAGACAAATGGTATCAAAAAAGGTGTTTATTATATCTTTTTTCCTATATTGTTCAAACCTACTATATTTTTGTGAAAAGAGAGCTACAAAGAGCTAGGCTTCGAAGAAGAGAGAGTCGTTTGGTTGAGAGTTTTAACCTTGAGATTTAGTTATTTGGTTGGATGATTTATAGAAGTTTAAAAATGTCATATAAATTTCCATGTAATCCATAGATATAATACAATAACTTTAGAACCATGATTTAGGCTTTTAGGCCTATGAACATATATCAAAGAATGAACAAGCTTAAAGAAAGAATAATTAATGGAATCTTGGAAGCTGTGTATGAGACGATGATGTTGGTGATAGAGAAGTAAGAGTGATGATAGAGATGAGGAGTGATATGTCTTCAATAGAGAGGAAGACTATGTTTGTAAAGATAGTTAAGAGTCAAGCCAAAGGGATGATTAATCAAGGGTATCAATATATAATTAAAGTATGTATATGAAGTAATCAAATTAGAGATGATAATAAGGATAAAAGTTAGAAATTAGAGATAGGAAAACAAATGAGGAGACTATATGGATCAGATCTTCATCAAGTGGTATCAAAGCAGGTAAGATCTTGGAATAGTTTATTATTTTGAATGTTAAATTATTTTAGGTTGTATGAAGTTAAGTTTCAAATGAGGATAAGTTTGAAGGCAAGTATAAAGAACATGTGAGAAAGTTTGAGAGTGATTAGAGAAAAATGAAAAGATATATTTAAAAATTTTATGATAGAAGAGAAACCCTAAGAAGATAAAATAACTACTCTAAGAAAATATTTTTAGCTCCAAGGTGGAAAAGACTTGGACAAGAGTGTAAATAGATCAGGTAAAGGAGAGAACCTAGGTTCAGACATCAAGTCAAGGTGAAAGAGACTTACTAAATTAAGGTGAAAATTAGTTGATTAAGATAATATGAAGATATAGAAGGCAATGGAGATGTATGGCTTAACTAAGTTAGATTACTGCAATGAGAATAAGGAAGACCCAAAGAGAAAATGGTTGGTTTTTGAATAAATGATGAGTGAGATATGTTAAAGGATAGAGAGGATACATATCTTTGGTATAACTCATGAAATAAGATGAAAGTCAATGGTATTGTTGGGTAATGAGGAAGAAGAGATTTAAGTGGCCTATAACTCTACTCATGGAGAGAAGAATAAATATTGTCATGAGATACAATGAGAAAAAAAAAGTTATGTAGGCAGCTCAAGGAGGAGATGTAGAATTTCATGATGGATGAATATATTAGTAGACAATAATAATGAAATAATCACATTGAAGAGAATGAGATAGTCATAGAGGATGATGAGAGGAAATAACTAAAGTCATTAAAAATCAAATAAAGAAGGATAACATGGAGGTAAAAAGGCCTCAAGATTTTAAATTTAATGATTTATTGTCATGTTTGTATATAGGTAAAAAAGTGAAGAAATAATAAGTCCATCTTGAGGACATAAACCTTGAAATCATGAAGGAGAGCAAGCATGAACAACATTATTATGATGAATAAGAAGTTTATTGGGCAACAATGTATGGAGGTACAATGATTTATTACCTTGGAATATGAGAGATGCTTAGAGAAGGATATCTTCAAGGAAAATTATGCCTCATTGAATTCATAAAATAACAAGTGTTGAATAAGGAGAATGGAGTCAAGAGGTATGAAGATTATAAATATGAATTTGTATTGCATGAAGAAATAAAAGAGTGTGAATAAGAGAGTAAAAATTATGAAGTGTTTTTAGGTGAGAAAAAATACCATCTATTTTCCTACAAGATTTGGGATCAATTTCAAGTAGAGATGGTAGCTTTAGATCATGGCATAAACAATGGATACAAGGACAAATTATATCCTAGAAGAATAATTGAAGATGTGAGTACTAGGCATGATAAAATGGAGTCTCAAGAGAGATAAATAGTCATGGATAAGGTAAAATACATCATGGAACAATAAGGGTGGATACAATAAGAGTATGAAGGAGTGTTTAGCTTGACACAAGATGGAGATGGAGCCCAAGAATAAGATATTGAACAAACTATGTAACATAACAATGAGGAAGAGGAGTTGATAGGGAAAAAATTGATAGAAGAGGGTGAATTTGATATATTCTTGTTCTTAAATCAAAGTGAAAAAAAGGTAGAAGATAGCATAAGGAGCTAGAGTCAAAATTAAAAGATGGAAAAAATCCAATTTCAAGGATGAGGAGTATGATTCCCATAAGAACACTTCAAGAAGATGAAATTATAGGTTACATAAGGGCATAAAATAAAATAAAACAATGAGTTATAGGTAAGAAGATGGAAAATTATTGGTACAAGATGAATCAAATAAAGTTACAAGCTAAAGTAAGCCAAAAAATATGAACAAGCTAAGCATAGAGTCATGTGAGTTGATCAAGGAACTAGTATTGAAATATAATAATGCAAGTAAAGATCATAGGTTAATAGGACATGATAAAGAACTCAAAAATATGAAATATGTTCCTAGAGAGGCTGAAAATAAGAATACAAAAATAATATATAATGGAAAAGACCATGAGATCCTTAAAGAGACTATCAACTATAATGAGTGTAATTTTGTATGTACTAATTATACCTAACATACCCCCATTATTTTTTTATAATAGGGACCCACTATGTTTATGAAAAGGTTTTGGCATATCTTGATATTCTTTTGAAGAGAAAGATTTATGTGTTGAACATTATTTATTTATGTGGACTAACTTACTAATGCTCTTCAAAAATTGTGTATGTATAGGTCTTGGCTCATTTTGGTCTTTACCAAATTTGTTTGATGAACTTGTTTATAATTATTATTAGCAAGATTTGGTCTTCATAAATTTTGTTTGGAAGCCTATGTTTGATAATTTTTAGTATTTCACACCTATCTAAACCTTCACATGAATTTAATCTTAAGAGTTTTCATTCATAGGTTTTCTTTAGGATAATTAATCAAAGATTACGTTTGCATATTGGCTTTTCCATTTATTTTTTGGAAAATAAGTTTTAAACTTTAGATCATTTTAGTTTTTAGATAATCTATTCAAGAAAATTATTTTCTTAAATTACTTGGAAAGAAACTAGTTTTTGGTGAATTTATTTAGAACACTTATTTGTAGGAAATGTTGGACATTTTGGTCTTCAGAGCTTTTGTTTGGTAAAAGTTTTTCGATCATTTTATTATTTGAATAAATTATTTTGGTATTTTAACTAGATTATTTTTTTATTCATGAAAAATAAATAAAATTTTTATTTGGGAGATTTGTTCACCTAGAAAACACTATTCTAATGCTATATTCTAAACATAGACTATCGAGATCTCCCTGACAATGTAAAACAAAGTGAAAGAAGCAAAAAAAATAAATGAAGTGGAAAAATATGACTGATCAAACAAATAAAAATTATATATTGGACATTAATGGCACATGAACTCAAAATCAATGATAAAGCTATATAAAATAATTATGGATGAATGATATTCTAATTTATCCAAATCTAAATTTGAACTCACTCTCCTTCCTACTAAAAATCCCTAGATAATAGTATATCAAACATATAATGAACTTAAGAGAGTCAAGATGACAACTTGTAAACTAGAATGTTGTCAACATAGTCAATTAGTAATATCATCCTTGTCTAAGACATTCTAAGGAACCATACCCCAATCAATATTTTATATCAATAATTTGATTAAGTAAAAGGACACATTATTTGACCTTACAATATTCAAAAATGACTATAACAATTATTCAAAAATATGGAAGTTGATTCACCAAGTTGAAGTGCACATCCATGAAGATAGATTAAATTTATCTCGATGACAATTGGCCATAGACCTATTACAAGACTTATTATTCATTGGGAAGGTGACTGGAGGCACTTTCCTATATAATTTAGAGCATAAGATAGTCATAGTTTACATCTCAAGTGACACATTTAAAAGGCATCTATTTCTCTCCATTTTATATGTTAATTACAATTTACATAGGGTAGTCTCATGTAATAAGGATAAATAAATTGAGAAAATACTAACTAAATAGTTCTCAGGGAGACCATAAATTTGAAAGAGAAGCATCTAGTGTGAATGACCAAATTTAGGATGGGAATATATATTAGGATGGCCCTCTTAAATAGGTTATATAACTATCCTAGCATCTAATTCCTCCACCTTGAATGGATTTCATTGCTACATCTATAGTTGACCTTAGAGTTTACATTCACTTTGGGAGACGTCATTAGTACAAGGCTACAAGATTAGATATTAAACAAAGATAAGAGGCCCTAAGGAGGCCATTTATACATGACATCCCACCTTTTTGATGCTGTGTTTGGAAAAATTACATTCATAATGGGTCATTTTCAATCCTATCTCTATAATTTATCAAGAATCATATATTTTATTCATATTCATTCATTCAGATATATGCATACACCTAAAATAGTGTACGGATCTTTAAGGATGTCTACCTCTAGGTATGGATGGACATCAATGATTCCACACTACTTATGATATCTAAAATAATTGTAGATACATTGTTGATCAGGGGAGATTACTATTTGTACCTAGACTATAGTGTGATTATGGTTAGAGGCCATAAGGTAGCACCCCTATGCCTCCCCAAGTATGTGACCAAAATATTGGTAGAGCAATAAATCACCTACCAATTATGGTGGGGAATAAATGATGATATGTAAAATAGGAATAAGAGAAACTTTCATGGCTTCCACCTCATGATTTGGATAATGTGTTATGTAAATCTAAAACATTTCTATGAAATTGGTAGGTATAGGGAGTATTACTCACTGGTTACACTACTTCATAAGGATTGGGATCCACATAGCCATATATAAAAACACATAAATGTCCTTGGTATTCCATATCATCATGATACCTATGATCATGATTTATTATTTTTCAATTCTAAGTATGATGCCCAAGTCAAAGAATGAGCACAAACAATCAGGCTGGTTGAAGACCTCTTGAAAATGATTCAAGGGTAGCCTTATATCTCAATTATAGATGCATAAACTAGAATCCCACTGGTTGGAGGATGGGATACCTCATAATTTTGGATTAATAGGCACTATTATCCATTTAATTATTAAGGTAAAGCCTCACAAACACCACCTTTGTCACTAAAATCTATAAATAATGAGCCAAGATTATCTATACTTCACTTGGGGGAGTACAAGATGACCCCATCTTTTTAATTATTTAGATTTTGAGGGAACTTCCTATCCAAGCTTTATATCAATATTAGAGGCTAATACTATGGTTAAATCAACCACGACCACATAAGAGGCACCTTCAAAAACTAAGAAAATAATTATATGTTACAAAAGGAATCATAGGGATCAACCCCTCCATAAATTCCTAGAATTGAGGCACCATTCATAGAAGGGCCATCAGGAGAGACAAAGGGAGGTGAATCCATGGATGATGATGAGGAAATTTAAAGAGATAATATTATGAGCCTCTAGGACCCCAAGGGAAAATAAATATTACATGAGGAACCATTTAGTGAGCAAGTAGCCCATTTGGTTTTCACTACTCATATTATATTTTATGTTTCTCCTTTTACTATTAATTCATTTTATTATATGTCCCTCAATCATGGTTGTCCCTATCACATTTTGGTACCCAAGGTATAGGTGATTTATTCTTAGCCAAGTTCTCAACAAAATCTACTAGTTATAATGTTAGAGTATACTTATTCTATTCTTACTTCCAATGTTATTCCACCTCCTCTAATTGTGTCTTCTATGTCCATTCATGTTGTTTGTATTATGATGATTCCACCACTATCCTATCTCCACTAAAGAATAATAAAAATTCAACTAATAAGGCCATGGGAGTAATATAATTCCCTCAAATTCATGTTTCATCTACTCAATTAGATTTAATTATGCCTCCACCAAATCCTATCACAACACTACTAAGGTAACAATGAATAAGGCTTAAAATAATAAGCCATACTATACACTCCACCCACTACCTCAATATGGTAGAGTGGATTAGTCTAAAATAATTTTCCCTTCACTTCTTGATCCACTACTTGAATAATATTTGAAGTAATCCTTAGGAAAATTATTGGGTTAGAATAAAATTCAAGAAACTCAACCCACAAATACAACCCATTTAGTCATCCCATAGTTGGAAACAAATATGTAATCAGAGACATTTCAAAGGCCTAATCTTATAATTATGAAGATGATAACATTAATCTCTATATTTGAAAATTTTATATGGAGTGTGCAAACGGTAAGGAGGTGAAAAATGGAAGAGGGTCCATATTCGAATAAAGACAAGGTATTTACATTGTTTAAAATAAAGAAAATAAAATTGGGGCAGTCCCCATACATTGAAGATTTCAAATCCTATTTTGAAACCCCAAAGTATGCTCTAGTTTAGATTCATGAAGGAATTTAAATGAATAGAAAGGAGCTATATCAAGAATTAGAACAAATAATGGAACACTATCAAACTATACAAATTCCCATATAGATAGAGATAAATCTGCAAAATACAACACCTAGAGTGTGTAATATCCTAGAGGTTATTATTCAAATGAGGCTTGAGTTATTACCTCATATAGTTGAAATTACCAAATTATTTAATTATTTGAAACATGATGAAAATAAGTTTAAGTTTCTTACTCTTTATACAAATGGTAAGTCATATGCTCACCTTAATTTTATGGAACCATTGGAGGCTACCAATTCCATAAACTTGGTAGTCATCAAGACATAGAAAACAAGATAATGGATCACAACTTAGGAAATAATGCCTAAATATGCAAAGCATGAAACCCTCATTTTATATATTCTATAGGAATTAAAGCTCTTAAAAATATGGAATTCCACTAGTATACTCATTAACAAGGTTAATTTTGATTAACTCCTAACAAAATTCAACAAGATTCAAGCATAACTTACAAGGAATGACATTGGAAGAAATAAAATTTGAGATAAATTTTACAAGGAAAAAGGTCACATAGGTAGAAATATTTAGATTTAATTTTTAAAATATGAAAGCTGAGCATGTGAGGCTTATTGAACAAGTTAACAAGGTGAATAGACCTTAATTGTTGAATATGGATATTATTAGGTACTATCATGACATTAGAAAAAAAAACTTTCATGGCTTGGAAGTAAATAGCAAATCTAATGCTTCAACTCCTAATTCAGCTCAAACTACAACTTCAATACCTCTAATAATTAGTATCACCATGCAATCACCTAGTTAACCTTAGTTGAAGAATAATTTTGAATGTAGACATGTAAATAGTACTAATATTTGTACTTATAGTTTAATTATACTTAGTGCATAAATATAAAAGTTATCTAAAATATTTGTAAGAATTCATATGTTGCATTATGTTGTATAGGCTAACTTATTTTGATGTAATTTTAGTTGACTGTGAGCATGTACACATGCAATTATGATGATAAAAATAGAAATGAGATTCTAATTATGTAATTTAACTATGATTTTACATGGACTTGGATAATGAGTTGACCCATCCCAAAGTCTATATATTAATGTAATTATGCATTCTAAAGGGTTGAAAGTTTCATCATTATAGGAAGAAATCAATTTTGATAGCCATTTAATTATGTCATTATTCTTTCTTTTCATCTTTGTGTTATTGAGGTTTTATTTTCTTAGTTGTATTACTTCAGTAATTTGAAGTATAAAAAATATATAAATAATTATGATTGTTATCATTGATGTATGCTAATCCTAGATGTGTAAAACCTATTGAAAGTCAGTAGATTTCATTGATTTTAAACCATTGGTTAAATTTGTGTTAATATTCTAAAGTGTGCAAGAGTGTTTTCTCTCTGATATATTATTATAAGTGTGTTCCATAGCTAACTTAAACACCTTTTTGGTCTGATCTAAAAATCTCCCAACTAAGGGTGTGTAATAACAACTATTAAAGGATAAACCTTAATTTGAGACCATTAAGTTTCATATACCTTTTCCCCCCAAATTGCCTAACTATGTTTTCATGTGAGTGTGTAATAGCTACAAACAATAAGAATTAGTCCTAGAAACACATGTCCAGAAAGAGAGCAACCCATGAAGTTATCCCTTAAGACTATATAACCTTATTTTATTCTCTACCCTTCCCTCCTTTTTAAATTTTATTTTTATTGAGAACTACTCACTCTATAATAGATACCACCTATAGAGTAAGAATTAGTCCTAGAAACACATGTCCACAAAGAGACCAACCCATGAAGTTATCCCTTAAGACTATATAACCTTATTTTCTTCTCTACCCTTCCCTCCTTTTTTATTTTTATTTTTAGTTTTAATTTTGCACTCTAAGTTTTGTTCCTGCGTGTTTCAATTTTGAGGTAGTGAAGTTTTTGACACAAAGCGTGGGTGCGAGTTTTAATTTTTGTCTAAGTCTCAAAGTTGAGTAGAAGATGCCAAGTGTCATCTGCTGAGACACATTATGATTTGTTTCTAAAAGCAGCATAACATGCCACGTGTCCCATTATAACTTAGTAGAGTGTGACAAGTGTCAGCATCTGCATTTCAAGTTTCTTATGAGTTTAAAAAGCTTATTTCAATAAGCTTCTCTCAAATTCCTATGGAGGGTGCCAAGTGGCAAATGTAGAAGGTTTCAATATGTTTCTCTAAAAGCATTGAAAAGTGTCGTGTGTCTCTAGCTAAAGCTTGGTAGAGACTACCAAGTGTCAACATCCACAGTCTCTTCATTTTGTTTCATTATTGAGTAAATACTATGGTGGGCCCCAAGTTTTTTTTCTAAATTAAGTAGAAACTAACAAGTGTCATCATCTGTGTGAATCTAAAATGAGTCCCAAATGTTTCAAAAGTTAGCTAAAGCTCAGTGAAAGCTACCAAGTGTCATCTTCCATAGGACTCTTAATTTGTATCCAAAGCTTCTAGAGACATGCAGAAGTCACCACGTGTCACTTGTTAAATGTAGTGGAAAGCACCACTTGTCCCCATTCCCCTTTTGAATCTGCTTGGGCAAGAAGTGTTATGGGTCCCATTTTCTATAAGTTGATAAATTTTCAAAGTAGTGGACTGTGATAGATGTCAAAGACAGAGCACTCTCGATACAAAGACATAGTAAAGAGTATAAGTTATGTGGAAAGTGTCATTACCAAGTGTCATTTTATAGTGCCTCCTAAATAATGAGATGGTTTTCAAGTGAGGCAAGTGGAAGCTACCAAGTGTCCTCACTTGTTTCACAGTGGGAAGCGTCATGTGTATCTAATTTAGCCAATGAACTTGCAAGGAGACTAAACATTTTAGATCCAAAAAAATATCTTCTGTTAAACACTTCCAGTTTAGTTAGAGTTCAGTTAGACTATTGGGATGGGAACATGTGGGCAATCTTGAGCCAGTCCTATGTTATAAATATGGGTGCAAATCGTAGGTTCATAAAAAACATCAATAGAGATCATCATCAGAAGAGAGAATTGTTTGCAAGAGATTATTATCAAAAAGTTTTTGAGACTTTCTTGCTGTGACCAGTAATATCATTTGCCTTTGTTCTATTTTCTTAATTCAAAAAGTTTGTATAACTATGCCTATATCTATGCCTTTTATGTGACTGGAAAATTAATAAGAACATTGAGTTTTGTGCCTTTGTTGATATTTTCTATGTTATTGAAAAATTGTCTAAGTTGTGAGCCTTTTATTTTATTTGTTTTCATCTTTTACATTGAACATGCATTATTTACTCTTTAATGTAATTGAATCCTAAAGATAGCTTCACTATGCTTAGTATTAAGAATCAAATTAAATTCAGGCAGATCACCATAGTTAAATTTTCATTTGTTGCATTGGTGATTTCATTTAATTTCTATCCCTTTTCTCACAATACATTTGAGATAAAGAAGAGCCAGCTTCTTTAAAATCTAGAGGTCATTTCAAGTCGCAAGTCCCACATTCCTAAAGCTTCCCATTGTTGGTGTTAGAAACAACACAATTCTAAGCATCAATAGTTTTTTAGCACACCCAATGAGATAATTTATTGAAGTTTCTTTCAAGACTGTATGAACTAGAGAGCTATAAGGAGTCAGAGCTATGGACTAGTAACAAGAGCTCAATCTACTATGAACCCAGGTATTCTTTTACCACCATTGATAACTAATTCAATAAGGGTCAATTAGTTTATAGTGACACCAAGAACAAACATGAGATCACCTATAGCCCCAAGGAATTATGGAAGTTGGAACACTGGTAGTCCTCTAATTCTCCTAGTACCACGAGCCACTTGGGATCCTATTCCAATAAATGCCCTGAAAGCTCTACCCAAATTTAGTGGTCAAGATTTCAAAATAGCTGAAGAACATCTATAGGATGTGTCTGATGTCTATGCAATACATGTGATCACACAACAGAATGTGGCTATAATATTATTAGCAACTTATTTTAAGGGGAAGGATCTGGACTAGTATAGATCTTTAACCCCAAATATAATATCTACATGGGATCATCTTGGAGATGCTTTCTTTGAAATATTTGAAGAAAAGGGTGATAAATCTTCTTTGTTGCAACAATTGATTACTATCAAAAGGGCACCATAAGAAGCAATGACTGATTTCAATTCAAGATTACAAAAGACTTGGGAAAGAATTCCTATTATAACAAGACCATTACCAGGTCTGGCTATAGTATTTTATCTTAAAGCCTTAAATTCAGATATATTAGTAATGATTCAATCACTTGGAGGTTAGACTCTACCAGAAGCCTATGACTATGCAGTCAGAGTTGAAAATAACTTAATAGATGCCAAAAAGTTGCCCCCAAGTCCTCCCATGCCCATGTTTCCATAGATTACATTACCTTTTCCTCAAGAAGCCCCTAATCCCATAGCCCCACCTGTGTCTATGTATACATTTCCTCAACAACCTGCTAGATAACTTGTCCCTATCCAGTCATCTAAGATGGATGATGTCAATAACATCTTAAGGACATTCTCTAATCAGATAATTAACCTAAATATATAGAATAATCCTTATCTTAGACCCCAATATCAAGGCTATCAAGGAAATATATTTCTACCACAGCCAAACCAATATCAGTGTCCTCAAAGGAAAACTAACCCTCAACCATCAAACCAATTAGTTATAGTCCCTACACCCTCAAAGACTATTCCCCCTAATCCAAATAGGGAGATTGTTCAAGGGCAGAATAATTATGTAGATAGCACTAATGCCTAGTGTTTCCCTTGTAATAATGCTCATATGCCTAGAGATTGTCCCATGGGTAATCTATAGCAAAAGATAGTAGAGCAAAGAAGAATGGATGGACAATTTGTAAATACTTTTGACACTCAACCCTACCAATCCCCTGGTATGCAAAATTTAGTCATGATGGCTCAGATGCAAGGGATGTCCTTACAACAAGAAGAAGAAATAGCCCCTGAGCATGCTTTGTTTTCATGGGTTGAAGATGAAGAGTTAGTATTCTTAAATGAAGCTTCTACTTCCAAAAATCCATCAGTACAATTAGATTACTACACCAAAGCCAAGAGAAGGATGATGGAACACCCTGAAGTCACAAATAATGAAATTATGGGGATTCCTCCATTTCAAGGTTATCAAAACATAGTTGCTAGACAAGAAATACCTTATCCAGTGTAGAACCAAGTAATTTCTAGACAAGTTCAAGAAAAATCAAGGTTCCCTTATTATCCAAGAACCCAAACACTAGGACTAGTGAATGTGGTGGATCAACTGAAGAGGACTCCAACACATGTGTCAATATGGGACATATTAGCTATTCCTAAGCAAAAGACACTATTACAAGAAGCTTTATAGGATCAAGTAGTGCCTAAACATAATGGTACCAAAGGACCTACTGATAAAGAAAAGCTTAAAGATACGGTTCCTTTATAGATAACAACCCTTTTGAACAATGCACCAGAGGTAAGCAAATCCAAACAAGAGCCCTTCTATTTGACTTTGATAATTGGAAAGAAACTATTACATAATGAAATGATAGACTGAAGGGCCAGTACTATAGTAATGCCTAAACAAATAGCAGATGCTTTAAAAATAAAGTATGAGCCACTTACTAAAGGAGTTATGCAATTGGGTGGCAAATTAGTGCAAATAATAGGGAAAATTAAACAACTCCCATTGCAATTATATAATTTTCCTAATATAATTGTCAATCAAGATGTGGTAGTCATAGATATACCCCCTATATTTGGCCTATGTTTATCTATATATTTCACGGCCAAGATAGGAGGTTATATGTCACTTGATTGGTCTCACCTCATCCTAAAAACCAAATATGGTTCAATAATGAAAATACTATCTGAGTTACTATATAAGGATAACATCACTAATGAACCAACCCCAAAATTAGAGGTAGCTCATGCTATGTTGAATAAAGAAGAAAGGGTCTTTGTTGAAGAGTTAGGTGACTAGACTGAACATGACCAAGAAGAGGAAAATAGGCAGTTATTAACTATGATGAAAAGTGACCCATATGGAAATTATGACTCTACTAGTCTGGGAACTTATGTCATATTTGATGAAGACCATGAAATCCCAAATGTTTTACAGGAAGAAATGCCAAAGACTCAAGAATCTACAAAGGACTCAAAAATATGGACCTTAAATTTTGATGGGGCTAGAAGTAAAAATGGTGTTGGAGTAGGAATTTGTCTTGTTGTTCCAAATGGTGAGAAATTTTTTAGAGCAATCCATTTCCAATTTATCTGTACTAATAATGATGATGAATATGAATCCTTAGTACATGGGCTTATGTTAGCCAAGAAAAAGGGAGTAAAGAATCTGATAGTCAAAGGAGATTCAAAACTAGTGGTGAAACAAATCAGAGAAAAGGTAATAGCCAAAAATGTAAGGATGAGATCCTATAGACATAGAATTTGGGACTTAGTAGATGATTTTAAAGCTTTCAATATTGAAGTAGTTCCTAAAACCCAAAATTTTGAAGTAGATAGGATGGCATAGATTGGATCATAGTTTGACCCAACAACTGGTCTATTAGTCAACAATGAATTAGTAAAAGTTATAGTAAGGCCAACTATCCTAGACAATGATGAAAATTGGCAAGTCTTTGAAAATGATTTTTAGGTACTCTCATTTTTGCAATAGTCAAGGGAATTTGCTGATCAATTACAACCCAAAATTGAAGAAGCCTATGGAGACCAAATTATTCAATTAAAGACCAATGATCTTCCAAAAGGCTTGATTACTTTAGAAAACCTATTTGATCCAGAAGATGTAAGCCTAGAGAAGAAAATGTTTCAAGCAAATAAAGTAGATTATTCTATGATACAATTGAGTGAAAGGAGAAAACTAAAGATTGGAAATTATGCAACCTAAGAGGAAAGGGAGAGACTAATTGACTTGTGTTAAAGATATGATAGAGTAATAGCCTGGACTTATGAAGATCTTCATGGCTATAACAAAGACATCATTCAACACACCATAGAACTGACTAAAGGATCTAAGCTATTCAGACAGAAGCAAAGGCCAGTGAATCCAAATATTGAACCTCTAATGGTGGATGAGTTGCATAAACTCTTAGAATCTAAAATAATTTTTCTAATTAAACACTCAACCTGGGTATCCAATTTAGTACTAATAAAAAAAATTGGTGACATAAGGCTCTATGTAGATTTTAGGGACCTAAATAGAGCATCTCTGAAAGATCACTATCCTCTAACCTCTATGGAATAGATTTTATAGACTATGGCTGGATCAGAGAGATTTTTCTTACTAGATGGTTTCTCTGGATACAATCAAATTTGGTTGGCTGATGAAGACCAACACAAGACTACATTTACTACCAAATGGGGAATGTTTGCATATGCCAAGATGCCATTTGGCCTATCAAATGCTGGAGCCACTTTTCAAAGAGAAATGGATGTAGCATTTGGATAACTCATAAATAAAATCATTCTAATTTATCTTGATGATCTCACTATTTTTTCAAAAAATGTTGTTGATCATTTTGATCATCTAGAATCTATTTTTAAGAAGTGTCAAGAATTTGGAATATCCCTAAATCCCAAGAACTGTATCTTTATAGTACCTCAAGGTAAACTATTGGGATGTATAGTATCCAAAGAAGGAGTCTCTATAGATCTAGAGAGAATCATAGCCATAATGAACTTGCCCCTACCAGTAAATAAGAAAGTAGTTCAATTCTTTTTGGGAAAGATTAATTTTGTTAGTCGGTTCATATCAAACTTTACAGGCCTAACAAGACCAGTGACATTCTTGTTGAAGAAAGACCTAGTGATCAAGTAGACTACAGAAGGAAGACAATCTTTTGAAGAGGTCAAGAAAGCAATTTCAATAGCCCTAGTACTTAGTAACCCAAACTTCTCTAAGTCTTTTATAATGTATGTTTATGGAGGATAGTTCAGTGTTGCTGATATCCTGACATAGAAAGATGATAAAGAAGAGGGAGAACACCCAATAGCCTTTTTCTCAAGGACTCTTAGGGAGTATGAAGCTAGATATAACTTTGTGGAGAAATAGGCATACACTATGGTAAAAGCCCTCAAGAAATTTAGGCATATGGTATCAAGAAATAAGATTTTGACACTTGTGGCTCATCCTAGTGTTAGATAATACATTATGGAAGGGGAAATCACTAAAAAAAGAGAAAAATGGATAACAAAGATCCTTGAGTATGATGTAGAGGTTAGACCCACTAAGCTGGTTAGAGGTAGGGGGTTGTGCCAATACATGACTTAAGATATGGAAAAGATGATACCTGAAGAAATAGAAAAGGAAAATGTATTGAGGATACAAGAAATTAATCAAAACTCCTAGGTCACAAATAGAATCCATTTTATGAAACATGGGATTTTCCCAAAAGAGCACTCTCAGGACAAGAGGAGATACTATAGGTAGTAAGGGGTCCATTTTGTTTTAATTGATCAAACTCTTTTTAGAATAAATACTGATGTCATACTTTTAAGATGCATAGAGAAAGATGAGGCTAAGAAAATACTACATGAAATGTACCATGGAGTCTCAAGTGGACATTTTTCTACAAGAACCATAGCTATAAAGATAGGTCAGGCAGGTTATTTTTGGCCCACTTTATTTATAGACTATTATCAATTGGTCAAAAAGTGCCAATTTTGTCAGTATTATGTGGGGATGAGAAGGAATGCAGCAATGCCCCTTAGTCCTTTAATTGTTTATGAACCCTTTGCTCAATGGGGTCTTGATTTCATTAGAATGATCAATGTAGTGTCAAGTATGGGGTATAAATGTATTCTAACTACCATAGATTATTTTACTAGATGGAGTGAGGTAGTGCCACTCAAAGAAGCAATAGAAAATGTGATCCTAGACTTTCTGGGGAATATCACTACTCACTTTGGGCCTCCTCGTACCATAATTTCAGATAATACTAAGGAATTTTTAGTGGAAAAAATATCTAACTTTGCACTGAATAATGGAATCTATCTAAAAACTTCCTCAAATGATTACCCTCATGGTAATGGTTTGGCAAAATCAACCAACAAGAACCTGATTAGACTTATTAAGAGAATAAGGGCAGATCATCACAAAGAGTGGCATAAAGTGCTTAATATAACACTATGGGCTGATATAATTATTCCTAAACAAGTGATAAATATGTCCCTATATGAGTTGGTCTATGGTAAGCCTGTTGTAATGCCCCTAAGCTTGGATATTCCTGCTTTCCAATTATTAAAACATATTGAAATTGAGGAGAATGGCCTCATGTAGGTTAGACTTGCTAAACTCTTACAAGTTCAAGAAAAGAGGGATACAACACATGAATCATTATTGAAGCATTAGAAAATAATCAAAGAATACTTTGATAAGAAGACTTCAAAACCCCATTTTGAAGTAGGCTCAATTGTTTTGAAATGGGATGCAAGAGCTGCCAAGCCAGGTCGACACACTAAATTTGAGGCATTTTGGATTGGCCCTTATAATATTCATGCATGTAAACAAAAAAATTCATTTGAGATAGAAATTATGGAGAGAAAAATTAAATATATTCCTATGAATGGGATCTACTTGAAACATTTCATTTAAGCAGTATCTCTTATGTATTATAGTTAGATAGTTTCCCTTTCCTTATTGCACTATTTTCCCATTTTTCTTTCTCGCTCTATCTTTTAATAAGTGTTCTTTGAACACATGGACACAACTTAGATTCTTTTCAAAAAAATTGAAACTCTCACATTCACTAAATCTCTCTCAAATCCCCAACATTCCCCAAGGTACCCTTACGCAACCACTTTCATGATGTGTTTCACTCGCTGTCCCACATAGATTTAATAAGATTTATTAATGGTTATCCAATTTTAATGCCATTTTTAAGACTTGATGGGTCATTAAATACCCCAATAAAAAGAGTTGAGGCTTAACAATATCTCAAACATTCCTACATCTGCTATAAAATCCTTGTTACCTACACTTTCAATTCATAGCAAAACCTGCTTAGTAAAAGCGCCTTTTATTTTGCAAATCTCCATACTTGTTACATAATTTCACTAATTCCCAATATAGAAATAGATATGGAGGAGGCACAATCTTCAAAATAGGGGTCTAGGATTTATGAATCCATTGATAAGCTTCTCACTAGGAAATCATATGCTTCATCCCTTGCACAACCCTTAAGGACCTATCCAAGGACTAGAGTCTTCAAAGTTGGTTATGCGATTGACCCAGCAAAGGTGAAGTATTTTGTAGATGGAATCACAGACCCAACCCTTCAAAAGTCTAGAAAATCTCTATGAGAAGGGGCGCACCAAAGATGCATCTAGAGGGCCAAGGCTAGACAATACAAAACATCTTCAATGAGGATGTGGACTTCCCAACTGGCACAATTCATTATCCTAGATGTACATTCTTGCCCTGACTTAGTTGAAATATGTGCCAAACTATTTTATGCACCCTCAAACACCATACAATAGGGTCAATTCATGGTAAAAATTACACTAAAGGCCATTAGGGACATGTTGGCCTTATATCATGACAAAATAACTACATTTCCCACCATTGCAAAAATGTAAAAAACATGGGCAAACGTCAATAATCAATTAATGTTTCTGAGATCAAAATTGCAAAATAAGCATGGACTATTTGATGCTAAATGGCCTATTTATCAGATGGCCTTATGAAAATTGTGATTTTTGCCACATTTTTTTTCTATGGATTCTTTTTTGAGTAGGCTCAAAATTCCTCAAGGTCTCCAAGAACTATAGAGTGAAATAACTCTACATTTTATTTTTAGTTTTAATTGTGTGCTCCATGTTTTGTCCCTATGCATTTTAGTTTTGAGGTAGTGAAGTTTTTGACATAGAGCATTGGCATGAGTTTTCATTTTTGCCTAAGTTTTGTCTAAGTCTCAAAGTTGAATGGAATCTACCAAGTGTCATCTACCGAGACACATTATGATTTGTTTCTAAAAGTAGTGGAACATGCCACATGTTCTGTTATAACTTAGTAGAGCATGACAAGTGTTTGCATCCACGTTTCAAGTTTCTTATGAATTTCAAAAGCTTATTTCAATAATCTTCTCTCATAGTCTTATGGAGGGAACCAAGTGGAAAATGTGGAAGGTTTCAATATGTTTCTCTAAAAGCAATGGAAAGTGTTGCATGTCCCTATCTAAAGCTCAGTAGAGACTGCCAAGTGTCAACATCTGTAGTCTCCTCATTTTATTTCATTATTGAGTAAAGACTATGGTGGGCCCCAGGTTTTGTTTCTAAAGTAAGTGGAAATCACCAAGTGTCATCATTTGTGTCAATCTAAAATGAGTCCCAAATGTTTCAAAAGGTATCTAAAGCTCAGTGGAAGCTACCAAGTGTCATCTTCCACAAGACTCTCAATTTGTATCCAAAGATTCTAGAGACAAGCCGAAGCTACCACATGTCACTTGTTAAATGTAGCAAAAAGTGCCACCTATCCTCATTCCCCATTTGAAGCTGCTCAAGCAAGAAGTGTTGTGGGTCCCATTTTCTATAAGTTGATAAAGTTTCAAAGTAGTGGACTATGATATATGTCAAAGACAAAGCACTCCCAATACAAAGACATTGTAAAGAGTATAAGTTATGCAAAAAGTGTCGTGTGTCTTCTGTAAGTGTCATGAAAGCTACTAAGTGTCATTTTATGTTGCCTCCTAAATAATGAGATGGTTTTCAAGTGAGGTAAGTGGAAGCTACCAAGTGTCCTCACCTATTTCATAGTGGGAAACGTCACATGTATCTAATTTAGCCAATGAACTTGCAGGGAGACTAAATGTTTTAGATCCAAAAAAATATCTTCTATTAAAAACTTCTAGTTTAGTTAGAGTTTAGTTAGACCATTGGGATGGGAACATGCAGGAAATCTTGAGCCACTCCTATGCTATAAATATGGGTGCATATCACAGGTTCATGAAAAAACATCAATAGAGATCATCATCAGAAGAGAGAGAGAATTTTTTGCAAGAGATTGTTATCAAGAAGTTTTTGAGACTTTCATGCTGTGACTAGTAATATCATTTTCCATTGTTCTATTTTCTTAATTCAAATTTTTTGTATAAATGTGGATGTATCTGTGCCTTTTATGTGATTGGAAAATTAATAAAAAGATTGAGTTTTGTGCCTTTGTTGATATTTTCGGTGTTATTGCAAAATCATCTAAGTTGTGAGCCTTTGATTCTATTTGTTTTCATCTTTTACGTTGATCATGCATTATTTTATCTTTAATGTAATTGAATCCTAAAGATAGCTTCATTGTGCTTAGTATTAAGGATCGAATTAAATTCAGGTGCATCGCCATAGTTAAATTTTCTTTTGTTGCATTGGTGATTCCATTTAATTTCTATCCCTTTTCTCACAATACATTTGAGATAAAGAAGAGCCATCTTCTTTAAAATCTGGAGGTCATTTCAAGTCGTAAGTCCCACATTCCTAAAACTTCCCATTGTTGGTGTTGGAAACAGTGCAATTCTAAGCATCAACACCACCCATCTATCCAACTACTTAGGTTATGATTTATTTACTAAAGTTAATTTAAATAAAATAAAAAACTAGTTAACAATATGATTACTCAGCCTATTATTCCACCACAAGTTTTTTAACCCATAACTTGAACTCATTCCCTAGAGTGGATTTTACCTTGATTGATATCCTAAAACACTAGAATCTATCTTGATAAATTTTGGGATGTGTACAATACCCACGTCAATAGTACTAATTATGGTGGTTTAGGTATGAAGATACAAGGTAGAGAGTCACTCCATGATCACATGGATAAAACAATTAAGGAGACATGATATCTCATGATAAATAAAAGTAAAGAGGAGGACATACATGTTCTTCATAAATAAGATGAGTGGATGAAGAAAGTATGCTTACAAGAGGACAAGATCAGTCCAAATGTGATCCAAGGAAGGAGTAAGATTAGGTTAGCATTGAAAAATAAAATAGAGGGTATTCTTAGCCTAAGAATCATTCCAAGTAGCATTCCAAGAGATTACAAGAAAAGACTCATAAAAGGAGAGATAAAATCAAGTGATCAAAAGAACAAGCAAATGTAAAAGGAACAAGGTAAGAAGTTAATCCATTGAACTGATAATGTTGTAGCTAAGTTGGTTTAAGGTATACATTATGATAGTAATATTATAGTTTTCCAATAAGTGTTATATTATGATGAAATTGAATTGATCAAAGAGGTTTCATTTCAAGATAAACAATAAGGCTATGAGAAGGATCACCATGAGAAGGTGGAGTATAATGAAGATGTATCTAAATAGGATATAAATGAGAGCAAGATAAGGATGAAGGAATAATTAATGAATGATAATACATTAGAGTATGAGAAAAAAGGAGGAAGATTTATTGATAAGATATACCAATAAGGAGTGCATGAACAAACTATGAAAAATGTGGAAGGAAGCTATGGAATATGAGTAAGAGTGAAGAATAAGAACCAACCATTAGAGCAAGAGTATGATTAATATAAGTTAAAGAATGAGGAGGTGGAATATTAAGAGGAAAAAAGTTATATCATATCATTTATTTCATGGAGGTATAGTATGATTCAGAAAAGAGGTAATACAAGTCAATAAAATAAAGAACCTAGATAAAGTACATTTCGGTAGGAGTTCAAATTTTCTCACATAGGGAGATTAATGTAGAGAATCACAAGGTTTCATAAGTTATTAATGAGTTTAAGAGCTTATTATTATATATTTTTTGTTTGATGTGAGCATGATGGGTCTTGTAGGCTCCCCTAGGATGTTTTGAAGTCTTTAATAATCCTTAGGTTGTGTGTTTCTATCATATTTGGAGCTTCTCACCAAAAGGGAATATTTGAATATTTTAATTTAGAATTTAGACTTAGAGAATAATTTTATATTTTTATGAAATATTAAAGGAGACAAAGTATATGAGCCTAAATAATGATAAGAAATATCAATATTGGGAAGGAACTCTACCTACCTTTTTAAATTTCATGTTTGAGAAATGAAATAAATAAATAAAAGACTACTTTAGAATGTATTTGTGTGGTTCCATGAGATTCATGGAATATGAGCAAACTTATAGTGTTGTATCCTTTACACAAAGTGAGTTTCTTTAATCATTTTCTAGATAAATTGAGTTCATCTACAACATGTCCATGAAGGAGAAATTGTATTGATACAATCAATAATGCCTAGAAAGTGAGTTATTTATGATGCTTGTTTGAATTATTTTTGAATTGTTTTGGATCATAAAAATAATAGAGATTTTGTATTTTTTGATGGTAACCCCTTTATAGACACAAATTACATTTAGAAAATTAAGTTAAAACTAAATTCTTCACACATATTCATGTGTAGAACTCATAATTCTATCATATTATATATTCACAATATTTAGTGACTCTTATATTGAGCATTGTCATTGATGTCAAAGGTGCATCTTGTGAAGGATGATGTCAAATGTGACTAAGGGCTCATATGTTAGTGTGTGATGGTTTTTAGAGTGTTGGCTCGAGATAATTTTAAGGAAAGAGAGAATTTGAAGGCAACTAATGTCTCATGGTTGTATGAAAGTATAGTTCATTGATGTCAAGTTTGGTGTCAAAGGTGTTCAGGTACATGGAAGAGAGATGTCAAGTCATATGATGCTTGATCATGTGGTTTTGAGGTTTGTGTGAGGCTATGGAATATTGTTTTCATCATAAATACAATGGTGTAGTGATATGAGTGTGGTGTAATGTATTATATCTACTTGGTTGATGTTTTATTGAGGTCATGACATGAATGGAATAGCTCAAGGCATCAAGTGAATTGGAAACTTGAGTATAGCCATGGAATAATAGAGGTATGAGCTGGTGGCATGATGATATGATTAAAATTAGGCATGTGATAGGTGTTTAAGTCTATTTTATCATGTATATGAGGAATTGGAACACTCATGAGAGTTTTAGGGTGTGCCTATAGGGGTAAGACCTTAAGTCTAGGTCTACATCTAGACATCTCATAAACCCTACCTAGCTAAATGACATATGAAGATTATATTTAAAGGTTATTGTGTGAATAATATAATGGATATAAGTAATTAAATATTTTTAAATATTAATCATGAAGTATGAGGTTGAGGTTTGCTAGAAAAGGCATGAAAAGTGGTTTTTAGGTGTCTCAAATGCATAAAATGAAAGTATGCAAACTTGAGAAGGAATTTTAGGTGTTCATTGGCATGTGTAACATATGCATGGTAACTTTAGTTATTAATGAGATATGAGTATGGGTACTATATAATATCTCCAATCATTGGTATTATATCTAAGGGGAATCCTTTATAAATAATCATTAACACTAAAATTTGTGTTAAAACTCCCTACAACCTTGATAAGGATCTAATATGGAATATATTTCTCAAAAAAATAATAATTGTATTAAATTCCTATAAAAAATATTTATTAATTTATTCAAATCTCCTAGGTACCTCTAGGTGGTCGTGGTTAGTCAAATGAGAGAGAAAATGTGTAGATACAAGCTTGTTTGTGAATAATTTATTATAAAATTCAAAAGTTACATTGGTCAAGAAAATAAAATGGATATAATGAGATAAATACTCATACTTTATGTATATTAAGGTTTTTGGATTGTTTTCACCTTTCAATTATGCTAAACTAGTCATCCATGTTAGCCAGTTGTTAACATGCCTAATGGTGTAAATAGTGAACATAAGCAACAGTGACAAGATTAATTAGAATTTTTTTCATGATATAATTATGAAAAACTATGTATATATATGTTTTTAAATATTTTTAATAAATTTTAATGTTTGGTATAAATTTTGGAGGTCAATGAATATGATGAAAAATTTACTCACAAGTTGACTTGTTTGGTTTATATAAGATAGTGAGATATAAGGTCATGAGATTAGTTTGAAATACCAATATATATCATTATAACATATGGTATTTATATTTTATGATCATATAAATATATCATAGGACCATCTACATGCATAAAAATTTATGTAAAATATCTATACAGGTGTTGGAGGTCCAAGTCACCATGATCAGTCTGTAAGGTAAACTAACAATTTTGAGTGAGTGAGTTGCAGAGATGTTCTTGAGATATTATATCCCAAGTGGAAGTGTCTAATGATTTTTTAATGAAATATAGGTCATTTATACTCTATATATATACTTTTTTTATCATATTTTAGTGTCTTAATTATATTTGAGCTTCATTTTTGCAAGACATACTTTTGAAGCACATAGGCCTAATAAGACCATTTATCCTAAAAGAGGTTTCATGGTAAGAATGAAAAACACAAGTATAATTATGGGTATATCTATAATTAATTTAGTGGTTTTAAATTTTTTTATAAAGTCATGTGATCCCAATGGAATCATTTTTTAGTGTTAAGAGATAAACCTATTGTAATTAAGTCTCCATGAGACATAATTAAGTCATGTTAGACTAAAAGGGACTCAAATATAATTTTATTCATGTCAAAAATTTGTATTAAGACCTATTATATGGATTAACTCATAGGTTAAAGGTGTTTTGTTGACTAAGTGGTATATGAACAAGGAATGGTATATATACAAGGCAGTTTTAGGCCTATTTGATAAGTAAAGAGGAGGCAAATGAAATAGAATATTTAAGAATAGAATGAGTTCTCATATACCATCATATAGGTGTATATAACTATCATTAATATATAATAGGAATTATGTGTATGAAAATCAAGTCATATGACCTAATCAGCCTTAAAGAAACCTAGTTAAATAAAGAAGCTCAAAAGGCTATTTGAGAGGGTTAAAGAGTGTGAAGAGATAAAGAATGTGATTATCATATAATATGTGATAAATAATTTATTATGAATGTGATCATATAAATTAGGTTGTTGAGTTATTTCTGAGTCATCTAGGTGGTTAGTTCCTCCTTATAAGTGGGTGCTTGATAAAGCCTAGTCAAGTGTGTGCTTGGCTAGTTGGGGTTGGTGCTCCATTTAGAGTTGGTGATTTACTAATTTTTTTTCTTATAGGACTATATTCCATTTGAAAATATCAGTGGTTTTTATTCTCATTTAAGTTTTCCCACATATGTTATGTGGTTTTGTGTTTCATGCTTATATGGATAGTTGCTTATGCTTGCTATATCTTTATGTTTGTTTGAATGGTTTGTGATTTCTTAAGTGTAATTATATGAAATTTTTTTAATACTAATTCACCCCCCCCCCGCCTTATTAATTTTTCTTCAAATAATTTGTATTATATCTTGGTAATTTGAAGCAAGCCTAATAGATTGAAGGTGATCTTAAGAAGCAGAATATGTCTAGCGATCAAGAGGAAGAAGAAAAAATGTATGATTAAGAAGTATATTATGATAGTGAAGAAGGAGAAATTGAATTATACCTTGAAGTTAATATCATAAATTCCATATATGATTTTGAACATCAAAATAAGAGGAAACATGAGTTGGGATCAAGGATCTCTAGAATCAGTTAAAATATGTCAATACAAAGTTTAGATCAAAATAAATTGAGTATGATCTGTTGAATACAAAACTAGATTCATTAAAAGTTGAGAATGAATAACTCATATTTAATATGAGAAATTTTTATAAATAAAAATAAAAAAGAACCAACATGAAAGTCAACATGAAGAGACCAATTAGACAACCCAGTGTAATGAGGAGTGATCAATAAAGAGGTAAGTATAGAAATGGTGTCTTATATAGTTATCATAATATGAGACACATTAATAAATTATATCCTAATGAATTTATAAGTACCTCAAGACTTAAACATGTATATGGAACTCATAGAGTGAATTAGAAGGATCAAACATTGGTATGGAAGCCAAAAAAAGTTAAGACTGATCTTATTGAGCCCAAGAGTCAAGATGGATTATTTGATAAAGAGGAGCAAAATATTAAAAGAGAGGAATATATGTTATCTAAAACTAAATTTCACATTAAATATGAAATCATGAAATGATATACAGATAGTGGTTTCTTAAGACACATGATAGGAGATAAAAACAAGTTCATCTCATTGAAGAATAATGTTGCAGGAACAGTGAGATTTGGAGATAACATAACTACCAATATAGTTGGCAAGGGTATCTTGAGTTTGGAAAATGAGAATACCAAGAAAAAAATGTATTTTATGTATAATGTTTTAAACATAACCCCTTAGTGTAATTCAAATGTGGAACTAAGGAAACACACTAACCTTTCATGACAGAGGGTGTGAGATAAGATGAACCAGATCCAGAAGGTTAATTGTCAATGCTAATAGGACTGAGAATTAATTTTTATATATATATATATATATATATATATATATATATATATATATTGAATGAGATCAATAAAGAGAGATTATTTATGAGTAAGATGGATCAAATTTCTCTATGTCATAGAAGGTTAGGTCATCTAAACTTTGACAATCTAGTTAAGCCAAGTACTAAGAAGTCTGTGAAGAACATGCCTAAGATCACCAAACCTACAAGCATACTTTGTAATGCATGTAACCAGGGTAAGTAAACTAGAATAAGGTTAAATTACAAGGATTACTCTACTAAAAGAGCCTTAGAGTTAATATACATTGATATCTATTGGCCTACATGAATCCAAAGCATTCAAGGAGATACCTACTTCATGTTACTCATAAATGACTACACAAGAATGACTTGGATAACATTTTTGAAATAAAATTTGGAAGCTCTTGATAAGTTCAAGGAATTAATGAAACTTGTTGAGAATTAGAATAATGGGAATATCAAGTTCTTAATATCTGACAAAGTAGGAGACTTTTAGTCTAATTAGTTTTATGACTTCTATGAGTTTCATCAGATAAGGAGATAATTCTCAATAGCCAAGACACCTTAATAGAATGGGGTCATGGAAAGGAAAAATAGGATAGTCTAATAGATGGAAAGATCTATGCTAAATAAATATAGATTATTTAATGGGTAATAGAGAGAGGTAGTGAGTATTGTAGTCTACATATTAAATAGAGGATAGATAAGGACTAATGTAAACAAGACCCCTTATGAATTATGGAAAGGCAGACTTGCTAGTGGAACACTTTAGAGTGTTTAGAAGTAAATTTTTCATCAAAAGAGATGAGGAAGAATTAGGTAGTTTTGATTCTATGTCTAATGAAGGTATATTATTGGGGTATTCATTAGTAAGATCATCCTATATATGTTATAACAAGATTTTATAGAAGATAGTGGAAAGCACCAAGGTGAAGATTGATTAGACAAGAAAATCACTCTCATAGTCAAAGGATACATTAGATAATATGGACTTAAATAATGAATAGGAAACAATATAAGTTGAAGAAGAAGTTAGGAGAGACAAGAATCAAAATTCCCTTCAAGACAAGTTTAAAGAGATTATCCTAAATCACAAATCATTGGCAACAAGGATTCATGTATGCAAATAAGGAGAAGACTAGTAAGTAACCTAAATCAATAAAATGTTTCTATATTATCTAAGATTAAACATGAAAAACTTATATAAGAAAGCAAATTCAAATTTTGGATAGGTGGTATGAATGAGAAGTTATACCAAATAGAGATGAATAGGACTTGGGAACTAGTTCCTAGGCTTAAAGACATGAATGCCATTGAAACATAATGGTTGTTTAGAAATAATTTGAATGAAGATGGACAAGTCACTAGGAAAAAGGCTTGATTTATATGAAAGGTATATGCACAAGTTAAATGGGTAGACTTTGAGGAGACCTTTTTACCAGTAGGAAGATTGGAGGCCATTAGATTATTTCTAGCATATGTATCACTCAAAGGGTTCAATGTATACCAAATAGATGTCAAATATATCATTTTGAATGGGAAATTGGAAGAGGAGGTATACATAGATAAACCTAAGGTTTTGTCACTACCACATGATAAGGACTATGTTTTTAGACTAAAAAAGATATTTATTGTCTAAATCAAGCTCTTAGATCTTAGTCTGCTAGGTTGGATAGGTATATTTTGGATCAAAGATTCAAAAGAGGAGTTTTAGATAGTAATATGTGCATAAAGATAAAATATGACCATCAGTTGATAGTAGTTGTCTATGTGGATGACATAATATTTGGTGTAAATAATGAGAACATGACCAAGGCCTTTGTAGAGGTGATGAAGAAAGAGTTTGAGATGCCCATGCTAGGAAAACTATCATTCTTTCTTCGGTTACAAATCAATTAATCTAAAAAAGGTATATTCATTTAAGAATCCAAGTACATAATAGAGATGTTAAATAATTTTAAGATGGAAGATTTAAAGGTAGTCAGTACACCTATGATCATAGGGTGTAAGTTGAGCAAGGAAGGTGAGTCTCCAAAGGTCAATTAGAAATCATATATGTCAATCATTGGAATTTTTCTATACACCAATACCTTTATACCTAACATCATATAATAAGTAGGTTTTGTGGGAAGGTTTTAAGCACATCTAAAGGAAAATCATCTACAAGCAGCCAAAAGGATACTCATGTATCTCAAGGGGACTATGGATTTTGGGTTATGGTATATAAGGAATAAGGATTTTAATTTGATAACCTATATATATGTCAACTAGGAAGGAAGTCTAGATGATAGGAAGAGTACCGGTGGAGGATATTAGTTCCTAGGTGTGTGTTTAGTTTCATAGATAAGAAAAAAGCAACCATCAATGGCATTATCCACTTTTCAAGTTGAGTACATTGTAACATCTTCATGTTTCACTCAGGTCCTATAGATGAGATAGACCTTAAAATACTACATGGTGGAGTATGATGGTCTTAGACCTATATATTATTTCAATACAAGTGTTACAAGCATCTTAAAAACCCTATCATAAACTCAAGTACTAATCACATTCCCATAAGGCATTATTTTCTAAGAGATAAGTTAAGTGAACAAAGTGTTATACTTGAATATGTTTCTACACAAGATCAAATTATAGATTTTTTGACCAAACCACTTCAAAAGGTAACATTTGAATACCTAAGATAGGAATTGGGTGTAATTCCTACCCCTGAAAGTCATTAAGGAAGCTAATTAATTGGGAGGAGCTAATTACATGGTTCATTAGCTCCAAGAGTAAGTAATTAGTTCTAATAATGTATTCATGGAGATAAGGGGAACATGTTTGTATTATGACTCATAAAATCATAATCATGTGTGTTGAGTGATTTGGTTTCAAAGAGTGTGATATGAGAATTTGAAGGCATCTCTTTGTCATTTATGTCAACTGGGGAGAAATGTTAAAATTGAGGGAGACATTTTTTTTTAAGAGAAGGTTCTAAGAATGGTTACCATCAATGACAAAGGGGGATATTATTGAGCATTGTCATTGATGTCAAAGGTTCATCTTGTGAAGGATGATTTCAAATGTGAGTAATCCTAGTATAGTAGTGTGTGATGCATGTGAGTGTTGTCTTGAGATAATTTTAAGGAAAGATATAATTTGAAGTCAAATAATGTCTTATGGTCACATGAAAATATAGGTCATTGATGTTGACATTAGTGTGAAAGGTGTTCAGGGGCATGGAAGAGAGATGTCAAGTCATATGATGCTTGGTCATATAGTTTTAGGTCTATATGAGGATTTGGAAGATTGTTGTCATAAAAAATACAATTCCGTAGTGATATGAGTGTGTTTAAATTTCTTATATCTACTTGGTTGATGTTTTATTTATGTCATGACATGAAAAGAATGGGTCACGACATCAAGTGAATTGGAAACTTGAGTTTATTCATGGCATGGTAGAGGCATGAGATGGTGGCATGATGAGGTGAGTGAACTAAAGAATGTGAGAGGTTTTTAAGGCCATTTTATCATGTGTGTGATTCATTTTAACACTCATGATAGTTTTAGGGTGAGCCTACAAAGGTAGGATCTTTAGTCTAGGTTTGCATCTAGACCTCTCTTAAATCTTGGCTAGCCTAATGAGGTATGAAGATTATTTTTCAAGGTGAATGTTTGAATAATATAATGTATATAAGTAATAAAAGTTTTTTCAAGAGTAACCATGAAGTATGAGGTCAAGGTTTGCAATAAAAGGCATGAAAAGTGGTTTTTAGGTCTCTCAAGTGCACAAAATGAAGGTATGCAAACCCAAGGAATTTTAGGTGTTCATTGGAATGTGTAACTTATATATGGTAACATGATATATTAAGGATATATGGGTAAGGTTCATAAATAATATCTCCAAGAATTGGTTTTAGATTTAAGTGGTAATCCTTTATGAACAATCATTAACACTAAAACCTATGTTAAACCTCTTTAAAATCCTAATAAGGATTTGATATTGAATATATTGTAAAAAATAGATTATAACAGTCTCAAATGACTATAAAAAATATTTAATCATGTATTCAATTATCCCAAGTACCTCCAGGCAGTGGTGGTTAGTCAAATGAGAGAGAAAATGTGTGGATATAGGCTTGTTTGTGAAACATTTATTATAATAGTCAAAAATTTCATTGGTAAAGAAAATAAAGTGGATGGAAGAAGGAGATATATAATAATAATATATTTAAATTAATTTATATATATATGTTCGACCATTAAAGTGTGTTAACCAGTCATCCAAGTTAGATAGTCACTAACAAGCCTAATGGTGTAAACAGTGAAAAACCCAAACACTAGTGAGAAGATGAATTGGAATGTGTTTTCATGATATTATGATGAAAAAAATTAAATATAGATGTTTTTTAGGTCTTTTAATACATGTTAATTTTTGGTATAATTTTTTGAGGTTAGTGAATATGGTGAAAAAATTGCTCACAAATTGACCGTCTAGTTTAGATAAGACAGTGAGATATAAGGTCATGAGATTGGTCTGAAAGATAAATATTTGCCATTAGACCATATATTATTTATATTTTCATGTGGTTTGTATGTCTCATAAGACCATATAAATTCATAATAACTCATTTAAAGTGTTTATATAGGTGTTGAGGTTTGAGTCATCATGACTAATCTTTAAGGTAAACTGGCAGTTTTGAGTGAGTTGCAAAGATATTGTTGAGCTCTTATCTCCTAAGTGGAAGTGTCTAATGAATATGGTAATGAAAATAAATTCATGTATATTATATCTATATAATTTTTTGATCATATTTTGGTGGCTTAAGTATATTTTATCTTCACTTTTGTAAGATATATATTTGAAGCACAAAGGCCTAATATGATAGTTGATCCTAAAAGAGGTTTCATGGTATGAATGAAAGACATAGGTCTAAACAAGAGTGGAAGAGGAAAATAAAGGTATATTTATGAATAATTTAATGGTTTTAATTTTTTGGATAAATCCATTTATGCCCAAGAGAATCAAGTGTTGGAATTAAGAGATAAACCTAATGCAATTAGGTCTCCATGAGATCTAAAAGTGAAATGAGGCCTAATTAAGTCATGCCAGACCAAAAGGGACTCAAAGATAATTTTATTCATGTCCAAAAGATGTACTAATACCTATTACATTTATAAAATAAGAGGTTAATGGTGTTTGGCTAACTATGTGGTATATGAACAAGGAATGGTATATACAAGGTAGTTTTAAGTCTATTTGAGTAATCAAATGAAATAAAAGATTAAATAATAGAAGGATGTCTTATATAACATCAGATGGGTGTAGATAAAATATCATGAACATATAATAGCAATTTTTTGTATTAAAATCAATTTCATATGACCTAATTAGTCTTGAAGTAACCTAGTTGAGTGAAGAAGCCTAGAAAGCAGTTTGAGAGGGTTAAAGAGTGTGAAGAGATAAAGAAGGTGATCATCATATATTGTGTGAGAAAAAAGGTGTTATAAATTAGATCAAACCAATAAGGTGGATGATTTTATGCTCAATCATCTAGGGTTTTGGTGTCTCCTTGCAAGTGGGTGTTTGCTAAAGCCTAGTCAAGTGGGTTCTTAGCTAGTTGGGTTTTTTCTCTATGTGGAGTTGGTTCTTCACTAAATTTGGTTTTTGTCTTATAGGACTATAGTAAATTTCTAGATATTAGTGGGCTTTATTTACCTTAATTTTTTCCAAAATATGTGATGTGTTCTTTTGTTTCATGCTTATGTGGATAGTTGTTTATGATTCTAGTTGAATAAAAGGTTTTGAAGAATGATTCACCCCCCCTTCTCAGTCATTGTGTTTACAACATGTTAATGACCTAATAAAAATTGGATAAGGTAAATAAAAGTTAGGAAGACCTCATACATGTATTATAAGTTATTTAAGAGGTATGATATCCTATTTTGATAGGTCTCAGCATTACATAGGCCCATTAAAACCTAGCCTAGGGTTTTAATCTTACAAATCAAATACATTTTACTTCCACTTGTCAAAATTGATGAAACTTTGGAATATAAGGTGTTTTAATGTTATGTAGGGTATCTAATAGGTTTTATATTGGTATAGTATTGTATAGTATGGTCACTAGGACTATTGTATTGAACTAGGCCTAAAGAAACCTAATTGCTAAGAAGGGTGAGAAAGAAGAAGGACTTCCATCTAGATTTGGGTCTTAAAAATTTTGTGAAGCTAAAAGGGGATAAAGGGTATCCAAAAATGTGTTTAGTATATCTGTAAACTTTGTGTTTTGGTCAAACCTACTAGATTTTTTTTAAAAGAGGCGTACAAGGAGCTAGGCTTCAAAGAAGACTAAGTGGTTTGGTTGAAATTTCTAACCCTGAGAGACTAAATTATTTGGTTAGATTATTGAGGGGAGTTGAAAATATTTGGATTAATGTCCATGTAATCCATAGAAATAAGATTAAAACTTTGGAAACATGTTTTAGGATTCTAGGCCTATGAACCTATATCAAAAAATGAGAAAACATGAAGAAATAATAAAGAAAGTAATATTGGAAGGTGTGTATGAGATGATGATATTGGTAATAATGAGATAAGAGTGTAGATGGATATGAGGAATGATATGTATTCAATAAAAAGGAAGACTATGTTTGAAAATAGGCTTAAGAGTTTAGCCAAAGGGATGATTTCTCATGTGTGTAAAGATACAAGTAAAGTACTTACATGAAGCAAGCAAATTAGAGACCAGAATAAGGATAAAAGTCAAAAATCAAAGCCAAGAAAAATAGTGAGGAGAGTGTATGGATCAACTCTTCATAAATTATACATGATGTTATCTTTATGAATGACATAATATGGTTAACTCTCATTTTGAGATGATTATTTTACAAGATAGATCCCTAATCTCAAAAGGGCTCTTTATACTAGGATTTACATAGGGACAAAGCCTCCATGAGCTGGAAATCATATTATAGAGATTTGAAATGGTTTTGATATAAAATGAGTTTAGTTACATTAAAAAAGTTGGCACATCAATATAAATTATGGGTGCATATGACTTACCTATGCACTAACATCATACAGAATTTAGTAAATATTCATACACATTTAGGGGCATATGCATGGTCATATCTAAATAATTGTAGGAACATGAATTACATTTTCCAAAAAATACATAAAATTTGGATATATATATTCTCAAATTAAGCATATAGATGCATATTATTATATATCAATTGGTACATATTTAAGGGGGGGGCATGATATTGGTTATTGTACATATACACACTTGTTATATTCATGATGCATTATATTGGTTCATGAACATACATACTATGATAGTTTAAAATTGGAATAATTATAAATGGGTATGATAATGACTCATGCACATTCACATATTTTAAAAAGATAACTATTACAATTCCTTATTTACAAAACATTTTTCAATCTACATCGAGTAGTAAACAACCTTGAATTGATAAATTCATTTGTAGTAGTTTAATAATTTTATATGGGTAATGTAAATTGATTTTAAGTGATGATAGGCTTACATTTCATTGCTTATAGTGAACATATAATGTTTCTCCATTTATTTATAAGATATAATTAATTATTTGGGTTAGTACATCATGCAATTTTCTAACATTACTAAGGGATGGGAAGTGTTATCTTTAAAACAAAAGGGATTGCATAGTTACAAAAAAATTAGGTTTGATCACCTTCAATTTATTCATTATTAAATAAGAATAAAAACTCTCCAAGTGATTCAAAAAAGATCATCATTCTCCAGTGGCTCAATAAGGAAGCATCATCTCCAATAAGTTATGATAGAAACTTGGTTTTAACCAACATACAAGTTTACTCCTTCCTTGTTTTTTAATTTTAAAATTTTGAGTATAGATCTTAAGTTTAAATTTATTTTAATTATTGTAATATATTTTTTATAGGTTTCTATATTAAGTGACCTGCACAATTAGATATTTTTACCATAGATATTCTTTTGTACACACTCAAATATATAATTTACTTTTTTCTCATAATTCCATTAATATAATTAAATATAACATTTTATATATATTAAAATATGGTATTAATTATATTAAAATTATAATATTATCATATATTTATTACTCATGACTTGTGCACACAAATATTGTCATAAGCCCCCATTCTCTCACACCATGCTATATTATGAGTTTAACCCTTACATTCTATTATTGCACACCTATAGGAGAATTATTGTCTATTTCAAACCTACATACTATCATTCACATACATACCCATACCTCCAATTTATTCATCTTATGCATAAGTTTTTAAATATAGGTTGGGATAACATCACCAATTGATATTGACATGTACCTATCAATAGTGACCCTCTCCCATTAATGATAACTTTTGAAAATAAAATATTTCCTTAAGGTCATCCCATCTACATAGTGTGATAATGGTGTGATATATTACCCAATTAGACTCATGTTTATAAAAATAAATTACTCACTTGATATAATAATTTGAAATTATCTGGTACATATTTATACACTACTACACATTGAGAAAATTTTACCTATTATTCCCAAATTTAAAATCAATCACTAAGAGTAGTCATAAGGTGAGTCTAAAACATACCAAAATCAAGTCAAATAAATCATTTTTAAATATCAAATCCAAATCATTACTTACATTAATTTATCAAAGAAGAATAAATTCACAATGACACTAGGTGGGATAACTATGTGTGGCTTCATTTGCATCCATGGAGTATCAAATACATAGGCAATAATAAATCATTAATAGGGGTGATTGGTTCAGATTAACCCACTAAAATTTCCAAGTATCTTCAAATTTCTCTCCCTCACAAGCATGCCTAGGGTTTCAAGATCAAGGAGATTAATTTATAGAGTTTCACACATCATCAAGGTTTAACATCACACATATAAATCTTTAAAATATAGGTGAAGGTGATTGTACATTCATAGACCCTCTTTTTGCATAGGTAAATATTTCCCAATATAGGTCACTATCAATAGTCAATACTGACCCAAATCAAATGGAACCAACCCTACACATACAAAAACATAGTTCCAAATCTAGATGATTCACATGCCTACTTCAATCTATTTTCCATTATCATAACTAGTTATAGTGAGATAGTCAATCAAAAAATATAAGTAGTCATATCTTTGTTGTAATTATTATATTTATCATATTCCACTTTTCAAATCATTGTAGTTAGTTTGATTGTTTTACATTTAAATTCATGTTTACAATTTTATATTTATTAATTGGAGTTCACATACTAGTTTCTATCCTATTAAGGTTTCTAAAATTAAAATTAGGGTAAATCAAAGACATCTTTGGAACAAAAAAAAACCTTAATTTTATCATTGTCTCAAATATAATCCTTAAATATGAATGGTAAATTTTAACTATACCTAATAGTAAATAATTATATTCTACTTAAAAGGAATAAATCATAGTTTTTTTGTAATATAAATGAGATTATTCTATTTTCCATTTCTCATTATGCACCACCTCAAATAGGGATGAAATATATAATTTATAAGGTCTATATAAACATTTTAAAGATAAAAAATATTAATACAAAAATTAATAAAATATAATTTATTATAACCAAAAAATGAGTTAAAATCAAATATTCATGTTATAGTTTTTTCCCTATTATTTATTGAAATCACACAGAGTGTTCAATAATGCATGTGTACTCATTAGTAGTATTGTATTATGAGTGTACTAATTATTCATTTAAAATCTATATGTAATTTCATGTATTTATATTAGATTTGGAATCTTAATTGTTGGGATTATAGTGAATGAATTCAACACTAAATGATTACTACTAATATTCACACTCTCACATCTTAGTATCTTACGAACAAGCATGGATTTGTTTTCCGCATATATTCTTATGAGAACAAGGGCTAATAGGACTATTTGTATTTATCAAGGCCTAAATTAGTTTTTATATTTTAACACTCAATTTCAAGATTAATATTAATCATTCTCTATATTTGAAACTATTTAATTTAATAATTAATTATTAATTTGCAGCTATGTTTGCTTCATAATAGGGGTAGAAGGAATTGTCTTTTAATATTTCTATATTCTTATGTGTAACTTGGACACCAAAAAAGTGATATACCTATAAATATATTGTAATTTTTAAAATGACTTGGAACTTTGAAGTTTAAATCTTGGTATAGTTTACATGTTGACCAATATTGAGGCTAATTGGACCAAAGAGTATAAACTTGAACATTGAAAAATAAAAATAACATGTAAATTATCCAAAATAATTTATATAAAAAATTATGTAATGTAAATTTTTAAAAATCTATAATCTTTCAATATGGAGCCTATTATTGATGCTCAAAACAAATATTTTACAATCTCCTACTGAAAAAAGTGTATCAATAGCTAACACATCATCTCTACATTAAAAATGACACAAATGTTTTAGTGGATGATAATGTCATTTCTATGATCTTATTTTGATGTTTTTTCGGTTTTAATGCCATTAACTATGAAGAAAACACAACCTATGGAAAAGCTTATGTATCAATAATATTTCATTACAAAATTATTTGATTCATTTATTTATTTATATATTTAAGTTATGAGATTTATGGGTCATGGAATCAATTTATCTTAATATTCAAAGTTGATGTTTTTAATACAAAAAATATTTACATTTAGGAGTTTTTACTTAATGTAGACACTAAAATATAGTATTATACAATTGGAAATGTCATTTTTAACTAACTTAACCTTACTAAATTTTGTATACATATATGGCTCTTGTTTTCCCCTTTATCATATCTACATGTTTTCTATGGAATCAGCCTTCCCAATTTTCTATCAATTACCTATAATTTTTCCTTAGTTTGTGTCTAACCTATTTAAAATCATATTTAGTCTATATCACAATAATCATATTATTAATAATACCTTATATATATAATCATCATACTAGGACTGTTCCATAATTTTAGATGCATTCAAACCTAAGGGATTCATTTTTCCTCAAAACCAAGCCAAATTTTTCATTTCCCAAATGCCAAAAACTATATCACATGTTACATTCATTAAAGGAAACCTATTTCACATGTACACCTAAAAGGGATAATTATGTGTGGTTTTACTTCCCTCTTTTAGATTATTAGACATGTGTTTTTGACTCTACAATCTAAATGACTTATAGTTTGGTTTCTGTCCATTCCTATCATTTGCATTTAGTCTCAGACATGCACACTATAGTAAAAAGGGTGAGTATTTTATCCCTTTGTGTCTTTTCAGTTTATAACAAGTGAAATCATTAAATTAAAATTATACCTTTTTACATTCATATTCATGTTGAATTTTTATACCTTATAAACATTAATTAGTTCAAAGTTCAATATTATTAGAGAACACTAATAATAAATTAAGGTAAAACATATTTTTGAACCCATTTATATATTGAACAAATGAAAACTCTAAGTTTACCATAGGGTTTCATCCTTCATTATAGAGTTTCATCTTTATGTTTTTAAATATAATTCCTAGACTTGATTTTTATTTTAACTCATTCACAAACTACACATTACTATAATGGATGTTCATAGTTTTTATTTCTTGACTCAAGTTATGATTTTAATCACTACATGTTTTAATTTACTATACAATTTTTTTAACAACAATGTAATTCCATTGATCAAAGTTTTACACACTAATAAGGGTGAAAATAATAATGAATAATATTTATCCTTCTTTATATTCATATTATTGTAATATTTAGTATGAGTTGATTCATGTTAACACTAGGCACCAAATTGCATGCATGGATCCTTTTTTCCTCCTCACCCTATACTTCAAGGTTGTACCATCTACCATATCACCCCTATTATTCACTCAAGGCATATATTAGGTCATATGGTCCATTTTTTCACCACTAGAATAAATAAAGTTCTCTGACATAAGAAGCAAAATAGAGGTAGTCAAAATTTTCCTCCACAACCCCCTCTACCTTCCATGATGCCATACACTCAAAATTAAATATATGATATCGTTGATCAAATAAAAAATACCCATTTTATGATTTACTCCCTTGAATTACTAAATAAATAACCTCTTTACAAGGACATCTTATTTGAGGCATTGTATGAGAAAACTCTCCAAAAAGATATATATCCTACATAATTTTATTATATTGTGAATGAATTAAAGGATATATAAAAAACATTTATTTTGAAAAGGAAAACTTATCTACCAAACACACAATAGAAAAAATATACCATTGTTCATGGAGGTTCAAATTAAAATTATATTAGTCAAAAATGTATTAATAGATAATAAATCAAGAATGAATATATGAAACAAATTTCTTCCAACAATCGTGTATTGATATGGATTGTATTTAAAAATCATATCAAAACATAAGATTATTTGATAGCATTTTTCATGACTTACTTGGGTCAATATCATTGAATATGAAACTAGGACCTAACATAGTGTCTACTTTATTTAATGTCATGCGTAATCATCTACCTTACAATTTTATTTTTGATCAACCTTAGATACATGATATAAAATTAGTACCATCCACATTAAATAAATGTGTGTAGTTAATTCATGATGTTTATTTTCATACATTCCCTGTAGACAATGATCCCTTTAAATATTATAAAATCATATAATAAAATAATAGGGGTAATTCAAAGTTAAATTTAATGCATTATTCTATAGTTAATCTATCATATCCCATCCCACTAAATAAAATTATGAACAAGGGAGAATCAAGTGAACTAAATGATAAGGAGACATTTATGAACATTAAGAAATGATAAAACAAGAAACCACAAGCTATGTAGAGCAAAATTAGAAAATTCTAAATCTCCCCTTGGTGGTAATTTAAAAAAACTAAAATGGCATAGTCACATATTGGTATAATAGTGATGAAGATAATAATAATATACAAGATAATATATATAATCATTTGTGTGGCCTAAATTTCAATCATGTTCATCTAGATGAGTAGTTGTCTTATAATATGCTTAAACCTAGTAGCCCAAGAAAATATTACGATAATTCATATGTAAAAAGTGGGTAATATAAAGGCTTTTCCTTAACCATAATATACAAGGGACAAAATTTTAATTAATCAACACAATCATAATTTAAATAGTTATTGCAATGTTATCTCACACCATTAATCTCATATGCTAAATTCACAATCAAGGCAAACCTTTGTATTATCAAACATAACTCAGGGACAAGAATAATTGAATGTTTCATACTAAAAAGGCCTATAGAATATTTTAATAAATAATGTGGATTTTTTGAAGATATAAGACTCCACACCGTTATAAATAACATGTATTAAAATAAATAAAGAATCATATTATAAATTTTACATGATAACAAATTTATTCCATTACCAACTACTAGATAGATCTTTGAGACATATATCATGTTAGGAAGGCAATTTATATTACAATTTCCATAGAATCACTAGGCATGGAAATTTTTTATAGATCATTACAAAAAATAATAAAAAAAGGAATAATAATTAATGAATCATCAATTTAATTATATTACAAAAAGATAAATCATCATTTATTTATAACATAATACATAAATATAATATGAAAAAACATTAAGTGTCCATGACATTAAATTTTAATTATTATAGTATACATTGAGTTAATTATCAGTGATAAATTAACTTTGATGTGACATAGTTCCTAACATAAGTATTATTTTGTTTTTATGAGAACTTCAACATGAAATTTAAGAATTAAAATACATCATACATTATGATGGATCAATTAGATATATTATTCTGCCAATCATTTACGGGACAAAGGTTGATACATACATATGGGTGATGATTCATACTAATTAGTTGATGTTTAAACTAGAATAATATGACTATAACATATAAAATATATAATAGTTGAAAAAAACTTGTGACCTTATTACACAAAGGAAATACAATCACAATATAATATGATGTTAACAATTATAACTAGTGGGATAATACTTCAAGGAAAGCTACAAAAATAGAACATGAACCATCATAAACATTGGAATAAAAGGAATGCATATGCATAATATTTGGAATGTGAAAATTAAGATACAACTAAATCTAACATAAACACGTATGTTGAATATGATTATT
>JARHVA010003723.1:150000-197500 GCA_037957365.1 Torreya grandis
GTAAGAAAAGGAAAACTCACCAATTCAAAGCAAGGATACATTTTTAAAAAAGAATAATAAGCAAGACAAATCAATGGTAAAAGAAAAAAAATGGTAAAACAACATTGATGAGTGAGAAGTAACAATCCACATCTCACTTAACACTAGAAAATGTGAATAAAGGGGGAAAAAACATTAATGAGTGAGCAGTAATAATCCACATCTCACTTAATAATGAAAAAAGGGTATGAACTCAGGTGTCCATAATAGTAGGGCATCAAAGATATGATAAATGGGAAAAAGAAAATAAAGTAATTCTAGTAAATGTAAAATGAAGAGAAGAATATGATCCAAATTTTCTCAAACATGTTGTTTTTCATCTAAGGATAGATAAAACTGAAATAAAGTAGTGCTAGCATGCTTTTAAGAAATGAAGAAGAAGGAATATAAAGAAGACATAAAATAGATTTGGAATCATAATTTGGATGTCAAGTAGGGAAAATGAAATGGGTGGAGGGGAGAATGAAGGAAAAATAAATGTAGAGAAATTATTTATCAAAGTCAAGACACTCAAATTTGGTTTGTCAAAACAAGAGGATTATCGACCTTAGGGACTTTGAAGAAATTATCTTAACTACACAAGTCTTAGGTAAATACATGGATTATATAGATCATCTCATAAAAGCTATATGCATGAAAATTAAAATGGACCTACCTCCCCATGATGTGTTCCTAAATCTTTAGGACCCCTTATAAATCTATGGGTCTACTATGAAGATTGGGTACCTTACATGAGAAAGTAGGTAGCACCATAGATTATTTTGAATTCCCCTATTCAAATCTTATAGCATATCACACCCAAAAGGGCTTAGGCTTTATGTGAAGCTGACTTTGGAGTTTGAGCTTTGATTAGACATAAGAGATGTTCTTTTAATCATGTCTTTTGGTGTGAATTTAACTTTTAAGATTTGTATGTTACATTTTACATATCATTTCATTATGTTTCAAATGATTTATCTTTTAGCTTTCTTTTGATGTCTTTTTCTATTCCTCCTCCATATGGATTTGGAAAACCAAACATGGGTGCTAAAGATGAATTTCATTTGAAAACATTAGACAAGGTTGTTAAGAGAGAAAATACAAAGAGAAAGGGGTTTAAGAGTCTCATAAATCCAGGTGAAGTAAAAGTGTTATCTTGACTTTGACCTTGTTTTATCCAATTTGGACATGAAATAAAGGGGAAATCAAGAGGAATGACATATGGAAAAAGTTGAATTGATTCAAATTGAAAAAATGTGAAGAAGGGCAAAAAGAGGGATATGATGACATCAAAGGTGTGATTCCTTATTATAAGAGAGAGGGAAGTGAATGAAAACCATAATAACATATATTGTTTGCAAATTTCATCTAGTAAAAGAAACAAAAGCTAAAGTTTAAGAACAAGGATTAAGAACATGAAAAGAATGGTAATTTTATAAGGAGGGTAGGGTCCTATCCATGGTATTACAAAGAAAATCATAAAAGGAAAACCCATGAGGGTGAAATAAGAAAGATAAAAACAAAAAGTGAGGGAGACTTTATACAAAATATTTCACAAAGAAAAACCCAAAACATGCCAAAACATCATTGAAAAACATTGAAATGAGAAGGAAAATAAAAAGATGGTGTTTTGTGAGGGATGTCAGGTCCTATCTTTGATCCTACAAAGACACTTATAAAATAAAATCCCAAGGGGCACTAAATCAAAATTGGTAAATAGAAGGATAATGAAAAATAAGATAATTAAGACTATGGTACATCAAGAAACCAAAAGACCAAAAGGGAGGACTAAAGGCTTGTGACTAAGAGGGAACTACTATAGAGGGAGAGACTCATGCTTAAGTAACCTAAAAAAATTATTAGTTAGATATATATAGAAAATATGATAAGAAGGAAATGTATTTTAAATTAATAGCTATATCAAGGATGAACACATGAGAGACAAGCCTATGTGTCTTGAAAGGTTTCTTGAAGTTGAATTAGTTTGGTAACATATAATGGAGAATAAGAGTGGGCATCATAAGATGCCCCAAAGGATAAGTGGTTGTAGGTATGGGCATTGGAAGATGCCCCAAAGGCTAAAAGGATATGAAGGTGGGTATTGCAAGATGCCCCAAAGGCTATAGTTATGTGTGGATGGGCATTGCAAGATGCCCCAAAAGCTAAAAAGAGGAAGAAAAGATAGGAAAGCATAAGGAAAAAAGAAAACCCTATAGAGTGTCTAAATAGGTTCAAGCTATCCAAGAAGTTTTTAATGGGGGATATAATGATTGAGGAAATAAAAAGAATGATAACTAAGAAGAATAATAGACAAAGACAAAAAAATATGTCAAGAAAATAGAGAATTAAATCAGACATATAGAGAATGCAAAAAACTAAGTTGGAAAGAAAAGAAGGTAGAAAATTTTACTGAGTTGACCAGGTCGATCTAGTTCATAAATAGGGACTATAAAGCTATATTAGGTTGACCAAGTCAATCTAGTAGAAAAATAAGGACTATAAAACTATACTAAGTCAACCAGGTTGATCTAGTATAGTGTATAGAAGTTAGAAAAGAGTCAAAAAAATTCTTAATATAGTTTTAGGTTAACCAGGTTGACCTAGTATAGTGAAAAAAGGCTAAAAAGGATAGTCGGTCAATAGGGTTGACCTAGTACAATAGACAGATATAGCAATTTTGCTTTGCCTATATCTTTGGTTCTACTCATCCATTTTATAAAATGTAAAATGAGTTGTATTCATGATGACGTAGAGAATTCAAATAGGTAATAAATAAGTGATAAAAATGGTGATAAAAAGAATGATAAAAATAATTAAATGAGTGAAATAAACCTTGCTAATACTAACAAGAAAATAAACAAAAATGGAAATGTGAAGACAATCTAACTAGTGGTGGGATATGATTCACATCGGGTTCACTAGAATGTATGCAATCATAACTTCATGATGTACATGAATTAATTATAGATTGGATAAGATAGAGCACACCTACACTTCTAATTGGGTATACACTTATTAAGCAAGAGCATGACCAATATGGGGATCCACTAGACCCAATTAGGGGATCACTTATATCACTTGTCACAACATATCATGATAGGAAGGGTTCCAAAGCCTATAGTCTAAAACAATCACACAATAACCCTAAAAGAGTCCTATGATTTGATATTTCACTTATAATAATAAGCAAGAGAGTAATATATTCTAATAATAATAAAATTAAACTAATCTAGTGCACACCAAACCTTTTGGCACAATGTGAGGGGTTAGATCCAAAGTAATTAAATATGTTTAGAAAAATTAAAATAAACTAACTATGAGTAACACCCTAATACATATAATATGAAGAGTATTATTATTTGAGCCAACACATATGCTACTTCTATCTACTAAAAGAGAGGATAACAATGTTACAATATACTTACCTGAATGTGAACCCATCATGATTCAATCTCTCCCTTAGTTAATGGGGATTCAAAAGATGTTTTTGTGGTTTGTAAGGATCACTTTGTTATGCCAAAGCATCCAAGATCTATCCACAAGACTAGATTCTCCAAAATGAGAAACCTAAGCTAAGACTCCTCAAGTAGAATGGTGGAAGATAAAATTATAAAGAAGCATAAGTAAATAATAACTCTTGATTACATATCTAAATAATTACCAAAATAACCTTGTATATATAGGAGTATCTCACCCTTAAATAATTTAGGAACATTAGCTATGCTAGGCTGACCTGGTCAACCTAGCACATTTTTGAGCTAATGCCTAAATTCTATGCTAAGTCAGTTAGAAGGCTAACAGACCTAAAGAGCTAAAGTGACCCTAAACTTCACTAGGTCAACCAAGTCGACCTTGTTTTTTGGGTAGGTTAAAATGGGACTAAGAAAGGAAATGAAGGATAGAAAGAGGAAAAGACTAGAAGACTATGCAAGGGAGGAGAAATAACCTAGGGAATGGTTTAAGGAACTAGTTAGATTGGAAATAATGTGGTAATAAGGGACAACAATCCTATGAAGCACCAAAGGTATGCCCACCCTTTTCATGGTGCACCACTTAAGGCATGCACATAGAGATATTAAGTCATGATGGGTTCTGACAAGATGTAAAACATTAGTATTTTTAAAATCAAAGGTATATTTATTGTGTGTACTATTGACCAAATTTTGCCCACAAGCAAAATTTTTAGTCCCCTTCTTCCCTTGCTATTCAATGCTAGTAATTTTTAGGCTACAAAAGTTCATGCCATGGTTCTTCATCTTGGTTCAATGCTTTGGTTTAGCCTCTTGGTTAAATTGGCACTTGGTTCATCCATCTTCAAGTTCAAACATCTCGATTCATCATGGTTGAACTGCTTGAACCGTTGAACCAATTTTGGTTCAATGGGCTTGGTTCAGGGCGAGTGGTTCAATGTTCAGTTCAATCAATGGTTCAAGCTTTGGTTTAATGGTTTGGTTTGATAATTTTGGTTCAAGGCCACTGGTTCAACATTGGGCTAGTTCAATCAGTCAGCTCATTAGCCAATTCATCAGTGTGTAATGGTTGAACCATTGAACCATTTTGGTTCAATGGCTTGGTTTAAGGGTATGCAAGTTGGCTAAAAGGTAGTCTAAAGGTTCAAATGCCCTTGTAAAGGGTAGGAACTTCAAAGGAAAAGGACTAGGTAAGTTCAAATTTTGTCTAAGTTCAAAATTGTATAAGTCTTGAATTCCTTCAAACTTTTTATCTGAAGGAATTCCTTCAAATAAAAAGTCTGAAGGAATTCAGGCGCAACTCAAGGCAAAGACAGACCCAAGGAGAATTTATATGGACTTTTTGTCTATGGGAAAATGTCCATGGACAAAATCCTACAGAAAATACACAAGGCAAAGATAGACTCGGGGAAATTATCTGCAGACAAAAGTCAGTGGGAACCCAGGAGAACATCTGAAGGAATAAATGACCCATAAAAGGACCTTGAAGGGAAATTGCCCTTGCAGGGGACTCTCAGCCCAAATACGAAGGGAACTTTCAAAGGTTAGAGGGTCACCTTACCTTTGGGAAGGTGCTAAGGAGATACAAAGGCAAAAAAGTGCCCGTAGAGAGGGCCGACAAAAGCAAAGCCACAAAAAGCTAGTGAAGGACCTGATGACATTTTGATAGGGACGAGGACATCTTGGAGGCTATCAAAATTAACAAAGAAAATTAGCCATTAGTTTTCAAACCAATGATAGCTATGTGAAAATCAAAATTAGTGCAATGAAATAGCCATTTGTTTTCAAATGAAAGAGCACTAACATGAGAGCCCAGAGTGTAGTGACCCGCCAAAAGTTTTCCCCTGAGGGCCGAAGGAGCCAGAAGAGACAAGAAAGGAAAAAAACAAAGTGACAAGCATGAAATGAGCGAGTAGATGGTCTAAGTGGTGAAGGGAAGCACTGATTCAAGAATTGACTCCAACAGGTGAAATAGTGTCAGCAAATTGACTATTAGAGGATGTAAATAGCTATCAGTGTGACCAATTTCTCCATTTCACATTAATGAGTAGACAAACTGTGTAATCACCTTGATGAAGTGGCCTTACAAATAAGATAAAGCGTGTAGCTCATTAATGTTTTGACCAGCCTGCTCTTCCCAATGAGGGGATGCGAATGAGCCACTTGTAAAAAAGGGGAGCCAAAAAGGGCCTCCTTTTCTTCTCATATATATTAAGGACTTGTCATTTTAGAAAAGATATCTTCCACATTTGTAAGGCGTAGCCCTGGAAAAATTTCACCTAAATCAATAAAGACATTTTTTACCTCTATCTTGGATAGACATTTCTGAATATGTCTTGAGTGTTTATTTGTGTTCAGTCATTGTTTCTTGATGCTTGCACAAGTTTAACACTAGCATATCTATTGTCTACAAGGTGCCATCTCTATAATTGATAGGAGGAGAGTTCTGTTTGGGCTGCAAAAATAGAGAAATTACCTTTCAGTGTGCCTCTCATAGCACCTTTGGTGAACCTTTATTCTCTGTGTTTTCATTAAATCCTCCCTGTCAAGCTTTTGCAGTCTAGTCCTTTTGCCAAGTGTGAATTGTATGTATGCATTCATCTAGTTTTAAGAGTGGATGTGAGAAGGTCATTTCATTTTGGTGTATCACCTCCTTAGAGTAGTTTGTTTTCCTAAAGCTTTCTCCCTTTTCATCCCCCCATTATATATCTGTATATATATACATGTAGTTGCACTTGCTAAAACAAACATGATGCATCAAAGGGAGCTAACCCTTATCTAGAGACTCTCCCCTCTAGCTTCACCAATCCCACAGGAAAGAGGGGAGTTTCCATAGTTACGAGGAGAAGGTGGGAGCTTAGCCTCCTGCCAAGGGTGCAATCTTCTACGTCAATAGTTTTGGCACGCCCGATGGGACTCACTTTGACAACTCAGTAAGGTTTTAGGATTGATGTTGGTCCTGTCACAGCAAATTAATATTTCTAGCATCTGGAAACTCCACTAGTAAGAGCTTCATTTTTCCAATCAAGACCAGTTTCTTAATTTTCTATGCCTAAAGTCACCACAAGATCTACTTCTAAAGGGGTTCCTTTCGATTTCATTGAATTGCCTTTAAACTCTACAAAAAGACTAAGATTTGAGAGGACCCATCCTTATCCAAAAATCCATCCTTCTAGACCTATTGTAAGGGACACATACATAGTAGAGCCCCAATTATAGCCCATCCCAACTATGGCATTGCCTTTTGCAGCTTTTTGTGGTCAGAGCCCCTTAAATCTCCCATGCTTATGATCCAATTTCAGGAACAACCCTAAAAAATGTGCCTTATTTCGATGGAGAGGGGCCCATTATAGTCATCGAGCATATTAGGAATATTGCTAACCTCTACAATATTCACAACATAACAAAGGAAAATATTGCCATCAGATTGCTAGCACTATCTCTCAAAGGCAAGGCTCTTGACTAGTATGTAACCTTGCCTATAAATTCAATACATTCTTGGAATGAATTGGGTACTTAGTTAACAAATAATTTTGGGGAAAAGAGCAATGACCTCTCACTTGCTAAGCAATTGACGACCATTAAGAGAGCTCCACATGAGTATATGTAGGATTTTAACACATGGTTTCAAAAGACTTGGGATAGAATTCCCATCCTAGTAAGACTGACTCCTAGCTATGCTTTCCTATACTATTTAAGAGCATTAAATAGTGATATTGTAGTAATGATACAATCCATGGGAGGGCATATACTACTAGCTGCTTATGACATAGCCATAGTAGCTAAAAATTTCTTGGTATAGGCTAGAAAAATAGCCCCTAGGCCTCACATGCCACTTTTCCCAGAAATGTTACCTCTAATTCAGACCGTTGCTCCCACATTAGCTCCTCTGCCTAGTATTAAGAAACTAGCTACTATTCCATCCAATGAACTTCATGATGTTAAAAGTCTATTAGAGAGCATGTCAAAAAAACTTATAGCTCTTAAAAGGCAACAAGCTCAAAGCAATAGACCAAATCAGAGATACCAACATTATGGTCAAGCCCCTAGACCCCCTTTCCAAAAATTTAATCAAGGATAGGGTCAGCTTACTCAGACTAGGCCATTTCAAAATTACAACTCAGGCCCCCCTTCATCATCTAAAGTCATGGTCCTAGTTCAAAACAATCTAGTATAGGATAAGCCAAGTTGTTCGACCATGGGATATGGTTAAGAACAGGCTATTTACACAAATGAGATGATGAGTTATTTCCAAAATGCAAAAAATTAGGTATCTGCTCATTCCCATATTAATGAGGCTCCAATCCAACCCAGCATGAGTAGTAATCAAGCCCAACCAGATTTTACCCTCATGAATCATCTAAAAGGGGAATTTTATTTAGTGAATTATGTGGGCGCTGTAGACAATCAGGTTGACTGTGTTATAGCCAACACAAGATTTAAGAGAAGAGAAATGGGAGAAGCCTAGGCTACCACTCAAGTGGTAGTAGCACCTTCTCCATTACACTCTAATTTAAAGGCCCCAAACTTCAAATAGCCATTTGTACCTTTAGCCCCTTAGCCTGTAGCTCAACTTAGAATCAGCCCCAAAGAAAGCTTGAAGGGAAGCAGTCCCTAGGTCAATATAGTGGACCAAATGAAGAAGCTACATATGAACATCTCTTTATGGGATTCATTGTATCTTCTAGGACAAAAAGATGTATTGAAGAAGGAATTGCATGAGCTAGATTGACAAGTTGTCCCAACAAGCACTGATAATGTCTTGATGACGAATGGATAGCCTTCCACTTCAGGTCAGGTAAAGAAGGAAGAGAAAATTCCTCCTTTCTATGTATCCTTGGTCATAGGGGATTTCTTAGTACACAATTACATAATTGACAGTGGGGCTAGTACCTCAGTGATGCCCAAGTGCATAGCTGACAAGATGGGACTAAAATATGAAGAGATGAATAAAGGAGTCCTGCAGTTAAATGGGACACCTACAAAAATAGTTGGGATTTTGAAGGGTTTAGGCTTGACATTGCATGCTTGCCAAACCTTCTCAATTCCCCATGATATAGTGGTAGTAGATGTTCCTCCTTATTTTGCAATTTACTTGTCCAGGGACTTCACATCAAAGATAGGTGGTTATCTAATAGCGAATTGGTCATATCTAGTTTTTAGAACCAAGTATGGGACCAAGGTAAAAATAGAATCTAAGCCACTCTACAAGGACCATCTAAAACCATATTTTCCCAAGGCAGCAAATGTCAGTTACACCATTATCAACCTAGAAGAGTCCCAAAAAGACCAATCTTTATCCTCTGCTCTTGAAGGAGTCACAGACCTACTCTTAGATGAGTGGGGAAATGATAACTTCAAACATGATCCTTACAAGTTCATAGAGCAGGTAGACCTTGAAGTCTACTTCATGCATGAAGAGGGTGCCTTCATAACAAATATAATGAAGGCAGGCCAAGAGAACCTAGGCCTATGGCATCTATATTTTGATGGTTCCAAAAGTAGGTCGAGAGCTGGTGGTGGGGTGATGTTGGTCTCCCCTTAAAAGGATAGGTAATTTTTAGATTTCTATTTCCAATTCTCTTGCACAAGAAATGTTACAGAATATGAGTCCCTCATCTATGGTCTAGAATGGGCAAGAAAAAGAGGGATTAAGGAGTTTCAAGTTTTGGGAGACAGTGAGTTAATTGTAAATTAGGTGAGAGGCTTGAATCTAACCAAAAATTCCTTGCTGAAGTCCTACAAGAATAGGGTCTAGGACTTGGTACAATATTTCCTCACTTTCAATATCACCTCCATTGTAAGAGAGCAGAACAAACAAGCAGATAGGCTAGCAGCAATTGGTGCTTAGTTTGATGTTTCCAAGGAAATAGGTTGAGACTGTGGTTTGTGTTACTTGAAGGTGGTAGTTCAAACCTCTACCCCTAACAATGTTGTAAATTGGAAGGTTTTCAAAAATGACCAATAAATAGCTTTCTTCTTGAAGGAGGAAGCTGAGTTCGCAACATAGAACTAGGTGAAGTTGCAGTAGCAATATGGCAACCAGATTGTTCAATTGAAGAACAATAAGCTTCCTAATGGTTTGGTTACTCTTGAGAGCATTTTCAATCGAGATGAACAAGTGAAAAAATACAAGGTATGCATCATAACTAAGGAGGAGAATTATGAAAGGGTTGAGATCTTCAAAGACAAGCTACTTGTGCTTGGAAGAGTCTGCACTATTCAAGAAAGGTAGACTTTCATTTTGCTGTGTCAAGAGTTTGCATATGTCTTTGCTTGGGATTAAACTAATTTGAACGGCTTCAACCCAAGACTCACCCAGCACACCATCAAATTAGAAGAAGGCACTAGGCCAGTCATGCAAAAGTAGAGACCCATCAACCTGATGATTGAGCCCCTCATGCAGAGGGAACTAGCCAAATTGATTGAGTCTGTAATTATATTTCTAATCAAACATTCCTCCTGACTGGCCAACCTTGTTCTTATTAGAAAGAAGAATGGGGAGATCAGGCTATGTGTCAACTTTAGAAACCTTAATAAAGTCTCCTTAAAAGACCATTATTCCCTCCCAAGCATGGAGTAGATCCTTCAAAAGGTAATAGGCAACAAGAATTTCTCCCTCTTGGATGGTTATTTAGGGTATAATTAGATTCTAGTGCAAGGTTGTGACCAGCATAAAATGGCCTTCACCACTAAACAGGGAATGTTTGCCTACAAGAAGATGCCATTTGGGCTATCTAATGCTGGTGCTACCTTTTAGTAAGCCATGGACATGGATTTTGTAGGCTATATAAACAACAATGTGCTAGTATACCTTGATGATGTGATGGTATTCTCTAGGGAGGCGAGCCAACACATAGAAAACCTCAAGTAGATTTTTGAAAGGTGTAGGGAGTTTGACATCTCTCTTAATCCAAATAAGTGTGTGTTTGATGTTCATGAGGGGAAACTCCTTGGCCACATTGTGTCTAAGGAAGGCTTATCCATTGACCCTGAGAGAGTTCATTCTATCCTGGAGATGTCCCTACCTAAGCACAAGAAAGGCCTATAGAGCTTCTTTGGCAGGATAAATTTCATTCGAAGATTCATATTGAATTTTGTAGAGATAGTCAAGCCACTAACCTCTATGCTGAGGAAGGGTGAGGAGTTCAAGTGGACAACACAAAGAAAGGATAGCTTTGAAGCCATCAAGTAGGCCATAACCTGGGTTCCTACTTTGATCAACCTTGAATTCAATAAAGAGTTCAACCTCTACACTTTCAACAATGAAGAGGTGATTTCCGCCATGCTTACCCAAGCAAATAGTGATGACCTCAAGTAACCACTTGCTTTTTTCAGCCAAGAGTTAGAGGATTTTGAAGTTAGATACATGTATGTAGAGAAGCAAGTCCTGGCAGTAGTGCGGAGCTTGAACAAATTTAGGCATATGTTGTCTAACAGTAGGATTCACCTCATGGTCCCACATCTTGGTGTTAAGGATTTCTTAACCAATCGAGACCTAAATGAGAAGAGAGCAGGGTGGATCACCAAAATGATGGAGTATGATGTAGACATTAAGATTTCCAATCTTGCAAGGGGAAGAGGCTTGTGTGAATAGCTTGCTACAAAATTCAAGAAAAAAAGGGAAGTCGGCTTGCTAATTCACGATGTAGCCACTACAGAGGAACTAGTTGTCATAAAGGATTGGATGTTGGACTTGAGGCATTTCTTTCTCACTGGTGAGTGCCCATAGGGTCTTGATAAGACTATAAGAAGGTACTTTAAGTTCTAGTCTCTCCCTTATGTCCTAGTTGATGAAGTATTGTTTAGGAAGGATCTCTATGGGGTCCTTCTAAGGTGCATTGACCCAAACCAGGCTAATAAGGTACTATTTGAGTTCCATGATGGGCTTGTAGGCATCCATTTTGCTCCTAGAGCTACTGTAACAAGGATAATGAGAGTTGGATATTTCTAGCCTACTCTTTTCAAGGACACCCATGCCTGGGTAAGAAAGTGCCAAAAGTGTGCACTTTTTTATGGGAAGTAGTGGTTGGCTACCATGCCTTTATAGCCTATTTAGGTAGAGCAACCATTCATGTAGTGGGGCCTGGATTTCATAGGGATGATCAATCTTCCCTCTAGTGCTGGACACAAGTGGGTCTTGACTGCCATGGACTATTTCACAAGGTGGGTGGAGGATATTGCTCTGAAAGAGGCAAATGAAAGTGCAGTCCTAGATTTTTATGAGGACCTGGTAACAAGACTTGGGGTCTCGACCACCATAATCTCATATAATGCCTTGGCTTTTCTAGGAACCAAAACAAGTGAATGGGCACTGAGGTATGGTATATACCTCAACACTTCATCCAATTATTACCTATAAGGGAATGGGCTGGCTAAGTCCACCAATAAAAACTTGATAATGATCATAAAGAGGACCATGGAAGAAAATTAGAGGACTTGGCATGCCAAGCTAAAGACAACTCTGTGGGTTGATCAAATCACTCCGAAGAGAGCAATAAAAAGTTTTCCATATATGCTCGTATATGGAAGGGAAGGTAGGCTTCCCATCTAACTTGAATTGATAGCACTGGACCTCACTTGCCAGCTACAATTAGAAGAAGGAAGTAGCATGGAAGTCAGGCTGTGTGAGCTGATGGAGCTCTAAGAGACAAGGGACCAGGTTATGGCTTCTATGACTAGTTGCCAACAGCAAGTGTAGAGACACTTCGACAAGAAATCTTTGTCAAAATATTTATCTAAAGGAGACGTTATCTTGAAATGGGATGAACACTGAGCTAAGCTTGGAAAGCATGCAAAATTTGATGCCCTATGGAGTGGTCCATACATGATCACTCAATGCAAGCAGCATAATGCATTCTAACTTTCCAAGCTGGATGGTGAAGAACTACATATCCCAGTTAATGGGATACATTTGAAGCATTGCCATTGAGTCTCCTTTCATTTGTATATAATTTCCCTTGTTTTCTTTCCTTGTTTTCCGTAAGTGTTGTTACACAAGTAGTAGTTTTCTTAGTCTTGTGTGTGTTTTCATTTCCTTAGAGGTAGATCTACGTGATTGGTTCTAGATTTATCAGAGCTATTTCTAGTTTTTCAAGTTACCATCTGACTCCATGCCCAATGGGCTACAAGGCAACTAGTCTCTAAGCATAGTAGGCATGCTTCCCTTAGGAGTCACAAATTTGTTGACCAAATTTTTCCCACAAGTAAAATTTTTGGTCCCCTTCTTCCCTTGCTATTCAATGCCAATCATTTTCAAGCTACAAAAGTTCATGCCATGGTTCTTCATCTTAGGTCAATGCTTTGGTTTAGCCTCTTGGTTCAATCAGCACTTGGTTCATCCATCTTCAAGTTCAAACATCTCAATTCAACATGGTTGAACTGCTTGAACCGTTAAACCAATTTTGGTTCAACAATCTTGGTTTAGGGTGAGTGGTTCAATGTTTGGTTCAATCGATGGTTCAAGCTTTGGCTCAATGGTTTGGTTTAATGATTTTGGTTCAAGGCCACTAGTTCAACACTTGGTTCATCAGCCTAGTTTAATTAGTCGGCTCATTAGCTAGTTCATCAGCGTGTAATGGTTGAACCATTGAACCATTGAACCATTTTGGTTCAGCAACTTGGTTTAAGGGTATGCCAGTTGGCTAAAAGGTCATCAAAAGGTTCAAATACCCTTGCAAAGAGTAGGCACTCTAAAGGAAAAGGACCAGGTAAGTTCAAATTTTATCTAAGTTCAAAATTGTATAAGTCCCGAATTCCTTCAGACTTTTTGTTTGAAGGAATTCCTTCGAACAAAAAGTCTGAAGGAATTTGAGTCCAGCTCAAGGCAAAGACAGACTCAGGGAGAATTTTCATAGAATTTTTGTTTGAGGGAAAATGTCATGGACAAAAGCCCATGGAAAATACACAAGGCAAAGATAGACCTGGGGAAATTGCCTGTGGACAAAAGTCCATGAGAACTCGAGAGACTATCCAAAGGAACAAATGACCCGTTATAGGACCTTGAAGGGTAGTTGCCCTTGTGGGGGACTCTCAGCCCAAATAAAAAGGGCACTTTCAAAGGCCAGAGGGTCACCTTCCCTTTGGGAAGGTGTTAAGGAGATACAAAGGCAAAAAAGTGCCTGCAGAGAGGGCCGATGAAAGCAAAGCTATAAAAAGCCAATGAAGGACCCAATGACATTTTGACAGGGATGAGGATGTCTTAGAGGCCATCAAAATTAACAAAGAAAATTAGCCATTGGTTTTAAAACCAATGCTGGTCATGTGAATGTCAAAATTAGCGTAGTGAAATAGCTATTTGTTTTCAAATGAAAGAGCTCTAATATGAGAGCCCAAAGTGTAGTGACCTACCAGAAGTTTGCCCCTAAGGGCCAAAGGAGTGAGAAGAGACAAGAAAGGAAAAAGAAAAAGTGACAAGCATGGAATGAGTAAGCAAATGGTCCAAGTGGTGAAGGGAGGCACCAATTCAAGAATTGACTCCAGCAGGTGAAACAGTGCCAGTAAATTGACTATTAGAGGATGCAAACAACTATCAGTGCGACTAGTTTCTCCATTTCACATTAATGAGTAGACAAACCATGTAGTCACCTTGATGAAGCAGCCTTACAAACAAGATAAAGTGTTTAGCTCATTAATGTTTTGACCAGCCTGCTCTTCCTAATGAGGGGACGTGAATGAGCCACTTGTAAAAAAGGGGTGCCAAAAAGGGCCTCCTTTTCTTCTCATATATATTTAGGACTTGTCATTTTAGAAAATATATATTTTAAATTTGTAAGGCACAGCCCTGGAAAAATTTCACCTGAATCAATAAATGCATTTTTTACCTCTATCTTGGATAGACATTTTTGAATATGTCTTGAGTGTTTGTTTGTGTTCAATCATTATTTCTTGATACTTGCACAGGTTTAACACCATCATATATGTTGTCTACAAGGTGCCATCTCTACAGTTGATAGGAGGAGATTTCTATTTTGGGTGTAAAAATAGAGAAATTACCTTTTAGTGTGCCTCTCATAACACCTTTGGTGAACCTCTATTCTCTGTGTTTTCATTAAAACCTACCTGTCAAGCTTTTGCAGTCTGGTCCTTCTGCCAAGTGTGAAGTGTATGTCTGCATTCGTCTAGTTTTAAGAGTGGAAATGAGAAGGTCATTTAATTTTGGTGTATCACCTCCTTAGTGTCAGGAATATAGAACAACAAACATGCTCTGATCCCACTTGTCAGGATGCGAAACCAGAAGCATACAATTGATTACCAAAATACCAAGCAACTATATTATGCGGAAATAACCAGATTCACCAAGTAACTAGAATTCAGAATAACACAGCATATGAGAGACAATACACAACTTGTATTAACACTTTATACAGAAAAGAATACAATAAAGAAGATGCCACTTCTTCTCCACCACCTTACAGAGGTTTCCCACACCTCAAGTGAACAGTAATTGTTCTCTCCAAAGCTCTCTCTCTCACAGGTCCCAACACTCAACTCAAATACAGAGTTGGTGTTCACCTCCCATGCTCCACGCACAACACAAGTGCTCCACGCACTCCACAAGCACTCCACGTGCTCCACAAGTACTCAAAGTACTTCAAGTAGATCTCCCATGAATCTGCAACAACCTGTAATTCAACAGACCATACTTATGGAAGGAACTCCCTTGCCTTCTTCTCGCTCTATCCGAGTACACACCTGTACTCCAAGTAGATCCTGCCTGATACTGCTCCTTGTTGTGTTACTGTCTATATGACCTTGCACACCTGCAAATCAAACAACGGTTCTGCTCACCTGTGAACCTCGACCTTGCACACACATACACCTGCAGATCAATGATCTTACTTACCATGTAGATCTCCTATATAGGCCATGCAACTGTGACCAAGATCCTACACTCCTGAAGAATCTAGCTGACTCTCCAAACCAGCACCAACACACCTGGTACTGTTGTGGGACTAGGAGGAACCCACTTGCTCACCTCACACACAGAAGGAGCAAACTTTGCTCAACTCAAACTAGCCCACTTTTCCAATACAACCATGAGTCTATTATATAGATCTCATCCAAACAATAATTAGACATCTAATTACAATAATTAGATCCACAGCTCTTAGTCTATAATTAGATCTCTTCATGCAAACACTTGGTTCGTTAGCTAACTGCCCGTAACAAGCGCAGTAAGAACCACACAGGTGACCGACGTTGGTCCCTATCCGCCTGGGGGTCACCAACACCGGCTGATATATGACTGACGTCGGTTGCCTTCCTGCCCTATCCTGCCGACGTCGGTTGGCCTGACCGACGCCGGTGTCTCTGACACTTAGCAACTCTCCTGCAACCTCCACTGTGTCTGCATCAGTGAAGCTTTTAGCTCCACAATCCTAACAATCTCCCACTTGGAGATAAATAGCTACACTGTACCTGTACCTGTACTCTGTCTAATCTGTTTCCTGGTTTGTATCCCTCTTCAAGCTCCCACTTGAAGACAACCCACCACACAATCTATGATGTACCTCCTGTCATCTGAGTACCCTACCACATCTGAACCTACAACACCTGTAGTGAAGTCCTGACCCTGCATATCAACACCTGCTGCCGGTCCCTCTTAGAAAACCTGAGAACCCACTTCCCTGAATTGGCTCCTAACTCTGACAACTCCCATTGCATGGGAATACTCAGGTCTATACCAGACCTCATGTGATTTCAGACACTGTACCTATCCAGCCCTTAGTGTGCTCCGGTTCTACATCCCGAACCTCGCCAACACCTGATTCACATCAGCTCCCACTGGAGACAAAATCAACCTGTGATCTCCATGCCTCCCATGTCAAAGAATTTCGCTGCTCCAAACTCCTCATGACATGACACTGAACTAATCTTACCCTTAGCTCAGCAAAACCCTGTATGTACTCCCCTGCTAGCTAGCATACTATCCACATACAGCAACGGAATGATGTCATGACTCATCATCCACCTGGTAAGATAAACCACAGTAGTTACTTGACACTAATTGAAGCCATGCTTCATCCTCCACCTGTCAAAACTTGTACCACTGTCCTGCAGCTCCTCAAGACCATATGCCTGGTCTTCTGTCTCACGTATCTGTTCTCTCTATTCTTCTACTAAGGAATCCATTCGTCTCTATGCTTTCATCCAGCTGACAACCCTACCAAGACACACCTGTTTGGTTTACCTCCAAGGAATCACATCCTCATCCATGCCAAGCTCACACCTATTTCCTGGATCCTTCCTGCTCTACAATCAGCAACAAGTATGAAGAAGAGGAACAACAAATTTGAGGGCCTACTTACGCCTTCAGTCCTCTGTATGGGTGTTTGAGACTCCTTAACAGCTTACTATCCACCCAAAATTTGTTACAGTGACCGACCTCGGTCACTCCACAGTCTGCATCCGATCGACGTTGGTTCCATGCGTCTGTACCTGACAACCGACCCTGCGGTGTCCCTGCTGCCGATGTCGGTCCTGCTGCCGACATCAGTCCTCCTGACCAACATCGATCTTACATACTGCCGACGTCGGTCTCATGACCGATGTTGGTCTTACTCTGCCCGACATCGCCGGCTTCAGTCTACACATGACCGACATCAGCACCTATCTGTTCGACGCCGATTCCTCCTGACCGACATCGGTGTCTGTGTTCGCCTGTGAGTGATGACTTTTTACCCGTGAGCTTCTTTGAATCAAAACCCATGTCCAAACTGCTCTGCTCAGAAGTATCCAGCCTCATCCACTGAACTCTGTCTGCCATCTCCTCCAAGAACACCAAGGCTTTCCAGTTCTTAAGCCTATCAAATATATCTGTCTTCCGCTTAAGAACATGCATCTCCTTCCTGCTCATGTGACCAAGCCTACGAAGCCACATCTCCACAACAGAAGAAGAATCAGTAATATAAACAAGTAGATAAAGTATACCTATTTTCTTACCACCAGCTAATTCAAGTGCTACCACTGTGAGAGTTCTTGTGCATCTCTCATCACCCAATCCTTCTGAAGAAATTAGCCATATCTCCAAACTTGGGACCTGCATGACCTTCATCAACACCTGTGTGTTGGCCGCCTACAATTTCAGCTTCACTTTCCCTTTGCCAATTCTTTGGTAGGGCTTACCAGCTCCTCTACCTGGGGCTACATGGAAAGAGGCAACTGAATCTTTTATCCAAGATTCAACTTTATCCAAGAAACCTGCAAACACATCCTGTGCAACAACACCTGCTACATCTGTATCTTCAGTTTCTTCATGCTGATTTGTTACCAACCAACAATGTTCTTTTACCTACTCTTTCTTTCCATTGGACCGTGAGTAACCGTCTGTGCTTTTCAATTCCTCCATTCTTAGCTTACTTTGATCTGCCGTTGCTCTACTCCCACTCAATCAGAAGCCCCTGAGAGTGCCCTGTAACCAAAACACAACCCTGCTTCCTGCAACCTGGCTCTGATACCACTTGTCAGGAATCTAGAACAACAAACATGCTCTGATCCCACTTGTCAGGATGCGAAACCGGAAGCATACAATTGATTACCAAAATACCAAGCAACTATAATATGCGGAAATAACCAGATTCACCAAGTAACTAGAATTCAGAATAACACAGCATATGAGAGACAATACACAACTTGTATTAACACTTTATATAGAAAAGAATACACTAAAGAAGATGCCACTTCTTCTCCACCACCTTACAGAGGTTTCCCACACCTCAAGTGAACAGTAATTCTTCTCTCCAAAGCTCTCTCTCTCACAGGTCCCAACACCCAACTCAAATACAGAGTTGGTGTTCACCTCCCGTGCTCCACGCACAACACAAGTGCTCCACGCACTCCACAAGCACTCCACATGCTCAAGTACTCAAAGTACTTCAAGTAGATCTCCCATGAATTTGCAACAACCTACAATTCAATAGACCATACTTATGGAAGGAACTCCCTTGCCTTCCTCTCGCTCTATCCGAGTACACACCTGTACTCCAAGTAGATCCTGCCTGATACTGCTCCCTGTTGTGTTACTGTCTATATGACCTTGCACACCTGCAAATCAAACAACGGTTCTGCTCACCTGTGAACCTCAACCTTGCACACACATACACCTGCAGATCAACAATCTTACTTACCATGTAGATCTCCTATATAGGCCATGCAACTATGACCAAGATCCTACACTCTTGAAGAATCTAGCTGACTCTCCAAACCAGCACCAACACACCTGGTACTGCTGTGGGACTAGGAGGAACCCACTTGCTCACCTCACACACAGAAGGAGCAAACTTTGCTCAACTCAAACTAGCCCACTTTTCCAATACAACCATGAGTCTATTATATAGATCTCATCCAAACAATAATTAAACATCTAATTACAATAATTAGATCCACAGCTCTCAGTCTATAATTAGATCTCTTCATGCAAACACTTGGTTCGTTAGCTAACTGCCTGTAATAAGCGCAGTCCGAACCACACAGGCGACCGACGCCGGTCCCTGTCTGCCTGGGGGTCGCCGACGCCGGCCGATATATGACCGACGTCAGTTGCCTTTCTACCCTATCCTGCCGACGTCGGTTGGCCTGACCGACGCCGGTGTCTCTGATACTTAGCAACTCTCCTGCAACCTCCTCTGTGTCTGCATCAGTGAAGCTTTTAGCTCCACAATCCTAACACTTAGAGTGGTTTGTTTTCCTACAAATTTCTCCCTTTTCATCCCCCCATTATATATATGTATATATATACATGTATTTGCACTTACTAGAATAAACATGATGCATCAAAGGGAGCTAGCCCTTATCTAGAGACTCTCCCCTCTAGCTTCACCAGTCCCACAAGTTAGAGGGGAGTTTCCATAGTTGTGAGGAGAAGGCAGGACCTCGGCCTCCTGCCAAGGGTGTAATCTTTGATGTCAACATGTACTATTAAAGGCCTAGGAGATTTAAGTGCCTATTTTTTTCAAAAAAATATGGGCATGTCATAAATAATTTCCCATTTATATCTAACAAAGAGGTTGGTATTAATAATCATAAATATCAATTATATCATAAGGATAATTGTATGATGGGTCCATTTCCAAAGTAAGATCTAATTTTTTTTAAAACCCCCATTTTTAGTTATAAACCTATTAAGGGTTATGCCTCCCATAATGATTATTTATGTTAAAATTATTCATTAGAACCTAAATATAAAGTAAATGGTTTGCCTAATTTCAATCTTAGTTCTACATTTCTTCCATTCCACCTATTGATATGGAGGCTTGCATGTCTAAATATCAAAATATCATGCATGTTGATTTAGAAGATGGTTTCCTTGATCACAATGATTCAATGGATTCTTCTATTTTCGATATTAATGACTCTATAACTGATGAATATGTTTTCATCTTAACATATCCTCATGATGCTAAAGAATGTAACCTGACAACTTGTTTCCACCTACTTTGAAAAAAATGGTGATGACTCTTCTCTTATGATGGTCTTGTTGGCAACCTGGAGCTACGCCCTGATTCGAAGACGTGCATGAAAATGGCTAGTCCTCTATTTGAATGAAACAATGGGATCTCCTCACGAGGGTGGGTGCCTCAATAGTGAGGAGAACCTCTAGAGAAGGCTAGTTCCTATATGATGTATCAATTAGGATTCCTACTCTACGCTGCTGACTACCATGGCAAAGGGAGAAAGAAAACTTAAAGGGGAAATCCTACCTAAAAGGGGGTGATACACCAGAATTATAATCCTACTCAGTGTGGAACCTTGAACACTGAATGAATAAGAGAGAGGGAAGACCTTAGACTTCAAATTAATCACTTGTGTATAAGTATTTCATGCAGAGGCTTGATCTAATAACTAAAACCTGAGGGAAAACGATGGAGAGAGGTCCGATACAAGACACTTTACAACCACCTAACATCCACTTACAATTTCAGCAAAAGACAATAAAGAACACTTTAACATGACTTGAACAAGGATAATATAGCAACTAGGTATGAAATAGAATTTGGGAAGGGAGAGAACTCTACCACTTATGCAAATTGTTAAAGAAGTATACACTATGCCAATGCTTGAAATCTAAGAGTACAATCCTTCTTATTGATCAAAGAGGTTGCACAACTCACCAATAGCAGAGTCTGGTCTAACCAAGAGAGATTGGATGATCTTAAAACAAGGCTAAAATCCATTATATAGGAAATTACAATAGGCCTAAGATTGGTGTAGAAACTTGAAGAGAAAGATCTTCTTTTGTTAACTCAGGATTTTCTTAGCCTTAAAATAAAATATGTTTTTTCTCTTTGTCCTTGCATGAATTTTCTTTGTTTGATGAAGTCCACTCATCCTTGTCATCAACAACCCACCTCTTCTTTGCATGTAAATCTTCTAGTGGATGCGGCATTTGATTAATTAGTTAACTCCAAATCTGGACTAGTCAACTCCAAATATAGACTCAGAACTCCTGTTGAAGCTGAATTTAGTCCTTCAAATGCATGAACTGATTGGATATGAATAGGAATTTAATAATTCATTAATAGGAGCTTTGATTGATGCTTGAAAATAGCCTACTCCTTACATGTATTCTACTTTATTTTAGTCTTTCTGTGTATATCTATTTCTGGTAGTATTCAACGCTTTTGACAGTTTATCTATTTTCTATTCTTTCACACAATCAGCTTCCATTTATCTTGGATTTTTTGCTACCTTTTAAATCTCAACGGTCACTTCCTACTGTCCAAATTTTATGGCCTATGAGACGTCACCAGAAGCTTTACATTTCCTTTGAAAATATTCTTGGGCTTATTTCTTTATTATTTTCCTCTATCAGCCCTTTGCTCTAGCTTATTCTCATAGCTTGTTGCTTAGTTGGCTCTTTTGTCCTAATTGTCTTTGCCTTTTGAAAAAACTCAAGGTCTTTATTATATGCTCGACTTGTCTTTTTCTGAATTCCTTCAGATAAAAAAGTTTGAAGGATTCTTTTCTCTTCATTTGAAATTTAATGTGGTTGTGGCAGCCCAAGTGTCCTCCAAGTGTCTACGTGTCCTCCAAGTGTCCTCCAATTGTCTACATGTCATCCACATGGCCTCCAATAGGTAGTCCAAGTCAGAAGAAGGAGGTCCCCAGATTCTTTGCAAAAGCTTGTGTTTTTGGTCTTCAACCTGCCAAATTCCTTTAAACTTTTTATTCGAAGGAATTCCTTTAGACAAAAAGTATAAAGGATATATCCTTGCCCTTTGCTTTTTTATGTGCCTTTCGGCAGCCCAAGTGTCAGCCGTTAGTCTGTAGTCCACATGTCATCCAAGTGGTAAGGTGTCCTCTGGCTATCTTTGCAGACCAAGTGATTGAACCACTTCTTTGAACCCACCATTGAACCAAATTTTGGTTCAACGGTTCAAAGGTTCAAGCGGTCATTGAACCATGGCTTTAAACTTGCATTGAACCCAAATTTTGGGTGAGCCAAAACATTGAACCAACATGTTGAACCAAGACTTGAACCAAGACCTTGAACCAAATTTTGGTTCAACGGTTCAAACAAACATTGAACCAACCGATGAACCATTCGATTGAACCAAAGAATGAACCAAAAAAAATGAAATTTGCCGATGATTCAAAAAAAGGCTAACCTTGTGAATTTTAGACAAGAGTTCGAAGAAGCTTTACTAGACCCTACACTCTCTGAACTAGTTTTTATCTATCAAATGTCTACACCAAATAGCAAGAAAAAATCTAACTCGTGGAATATTTGTCAACATTCTGGTGACTCAGTTGGGGAGCATGCCTACTATGCTTGAGGACCCATGCCTTGTATAGACTTTATTCGAATTTCCTGATGGTGAATCCAATTTTAGATCAAAAAAATCTGCTCTAATCATTGTTGTAATAACTTCCTTCTTCAAAATAAGAAGGGAAATGCACGAAAGTAAAAAACTAACTAAAAGCAATTGTGCAAACAAGCACTTATTGAACAAAATTAAAGTAAACTACTATGCTTTTACAACACTTAGAGGAAAGTAGAAACAACTAAAATAACCTAGTTAACCATGATAAGGTATGATCCACCTGGATCAAATGGAAAATTCTTAAACTCGCTCCTTTTGAGAGATGATATAATTTGCAAGGCAAGATGTATATTAGTCATAAACTTTGATGAAGCATTTGCCTTGTCAACCAACTATATTAGCATCTTCCCAAATGGGTCATCAATAGCAAACCAGTCACCAATAAAGACACGCACTAAGTATTACCTGATTGTTCTCAGATTGCTTGTCATCTATCACCATGTCAAGTGATACCCCATCTATGCATGCCTTTTGAGTGACCACATCCTTCTTATTTACTACTGTGAGTTGGTCCAACTCTTCAAGGAGCTTTGGGCATGCAACCCAATCTATACTGGGATCACGAATAGGTGATTATTTATCAACTTTTTCATAAACATGCTCTTCAATAGCCAACACATCTATACGAAGCTCTTCAATCTCTGGTAGAGGCTCAAGGTATAGCTGCCAATCATATTTTTGTTTCTCATTTTGGTCTATTTGAATTGAATCCACTGTCATACTATCTGGATCCTCCTCAATAGGAGATAACTATAATTCATGTATGACTTCCATTTGTACCAACACATTTTGAAGTTCATCAAGATTAGTCTTCCCACTCTCAGTTATAACTGGATGCTCAATTACAACCTCAAGAGAAGTAGGAATTTCCTCCTTAAACACTTTTGAAGCATCCTCTACACATTCTACAAGAACCTAACATGTAGCTGCAACCTCTTTCTCAATACTCTGAAGAACAGGGTCTTCTTGAGGAAGGGTGATGGTGGGAGGTTGATGAAATTCACTTTTTTGGGAGGAAAAATGAAGTATGGGAGATTGATCATGATCGGATTTTGGAATCTTGAGGGAAAAGGAATGATCTAGGGATTTTTTGAGGGGGGAAAAAGATCAATTCTTAAAAACCTCTGTATTATGTTCCTTCCACTTGGCCATTACCTCATCAAAGTTTGGAACCTGCTTGTCCTCCTGGACAACCTAAGCTTGAGAGATGATTAGTGAGGTAATGATGGGACTATAGGTAGGTCTAGTCTCATAAATAGCCACTTGAATAGGTTCTTGATTAGGCTCTTGACTCCAACTAGAAAAATCCCTTGGCACATGCTGGGCATGGTAAAGAGCTTCATAAGAATAAGAAGCACCATAGCCTTTTGTAGACAATTCATTTAACTCGATTCTCTACCTTTTCCAAGCCTCCATATTTTCTAATGTGAGAATATATAGTCCATTTATCTCTTCTGGATCATTAGACACGTCTCAAAATAGATCATTCATTTCCTCATACTGAGAGTTAGAACAAACCTTTCTTGTATATGCAAGTATTCTGAGCTCTATTTCATTCATTTTTTATTAAAGGTGATACTACTCATATGTAACATCATAGCCATATGGGGAAGATGAAATCTGATCCTAAGACTGATATGGATTACTAGGAAGGTAAGAATCCTATTCTTGATAATAAAGATCATGAGAAACTTGGTAAGGCTGAACATAGCTTTGATAGTAACCTTGATAAGGCTGATTAGGCTCATAGATATTCTGCCTAGGCTGGTATGATCCCTCATTGGGCTAATAAGGAAATATACCATAGGAATTCTCTCCATACATAGCCATCAAAATTCATTCACAATAATAAAAATAGACTTACATGGAAGCTGTCTTAAACTATTAGAAACAACTACTTGAGCTTGGAGTCACCAAATACTTCTTGAAGAACACTGTTCTAATTGTGATTTCATAAAAACTAGGAAAAATGAGTTCCACCGGGTGTGCCAAAAATTGTTGTCAACCTGGAGCTGCACCCTGATTCGAAGATGTGCATGAAAATGGCTAGTCCTCTATCCGACTGAAACAATGGGATATCCTCATGAGGGTGGGTGCCTCAATAGTGAGGAGAACCTCTAGAGAAGGTTGGTTCCTATATGATGTATCAATTAGGATTCATACTCTACACTATGGACTACCATGGAAAAGGGAGAAGGAGAAACTTAAAGGGAAATCCTACCTAAAAGGGGGTGATACACTAGAACTATGATCCTACTTAGCTCAAAACCTTGAACACTGAGTGAACAACAGAGAAGGAAGACATTGGACTTAAATTAATCACTTGTGCATAAGTATTTCATGCAGAGGTTCGGTGCAATAACTAAAACTTGAGGGAAATGGTGGAGAGAGGTTTGATAAAAGACAATATTTAGCTGCCTAACATCCACTTACAATTTTAGCAAAAGACAATAAATAACACTTCAACATGACCTACACAAGGATAATATAGCAACTAGGTATGAATAGAATTTGGGAAGGGAGAAAACTCTACCACTTATGCAAATTGCTGAAAACTATACACTATGCCAAGCTTGAAATTTGAAAGTACACTCTTGCTTATTGATCGAAAAGGTTACACAACTCTTAATGGTAGAGTCTAGTCTAACCAAGAGAGATTGGATATGAACTTAAAATAAGGCTGAAAGCCATTATATAGGAAATTACAATTGGCCTAAGATTGGTGTAGAAACTTGAAGAGAAAGATCTTCTTTTGTTAACTCAAGCTTTTCTTGGTCTTAAAATAAAATATGTTTTTTCTTTTTGTCCTTGCATGAATTTTCTTTTTTTGATGAAGTGCACTCATCCTTGTCATCAACCGTCCACCTCTTCTTTACATGTAAATCTTCTAGTGGATGCGGCATTTGATCAATTAGTTAACTCTAAATCTGGACTAGTCAACTCCAAATATAGACTCAAAACTCTTGTTGAAGCCAAATTTAGTCCTTCAGATGCATGAGTTGATTGGATATGAACATGAATTTAATAATTTGTTAACAAGAGATTTGATTGATGCTTGAAAATAGCCTACTCCTTGCATGTATTCTGCTTTATTGTGGTCTTTCTGTGTATATCTATTTCTGGCAGTATTCAACTCTTTTGATAGTTTATCTATTTTCTATTCTTTCAGATAGTCAGCTTCCATTTATCTCAAATTTTTTACTACCTTTTAAATCTCAACGGTCACTTCCTACTGTCCAAATTTGACGGCCTACAGGTTGTCACCGAAAGCTTTACATTTCCTTCAAAAATATTCTCAGGCTTATTTCTTTATTATTTTCCTCTGTCGACCCTTTGCTTTGGCTTATTCCCATGGCCTATTTCTTAGTTGGCTCTTTTGTCTTACCTGTCTTCACCTTTTGAAAAAGCCTAGGGTATTTGTTATATGCTCGACTTGTCTTCTTCTGAATTCCTTCGGACAAAAAAGTCCAAAGGATTCTTTTCTCTATGTTTGAAATTTAATGTGGCTGTGGTAGCCCAAGTGTCCTCCAAGTGTCTACGTGTCCTCTAAGTGTCCTCCAAGTGCCTACATGTCATTTTTATGGCCTCTAGTAGGCAATCCAAGTTGGAAGAAGGAGGTCCCTGGATTCATTGCAAAAGCTTGTGTTTTTGGTCTTCAACCTGCCAAATTCCTTCAAACTTTTTGTCTGAAGGAATTCCTTCAGACAAAAGTCTAAAGTATATATCCATTCCCTTTGCTTTTTTATGTGCCTTTCAGCAGCCCAAGTGTCAGCTGGAAGTCTACAGTCCATGTGTCATCCAAGTGGCAAGTTGTCCTCTGGCTATCTTTGTCGACCAAGTGATTGAACCGCTTCTTTGAAACCACTGTTGAACCAAATTTTGGTTCAACGGTTCAAAGGTTCAAGAGGTCATTGACCATATATTTGAACTTGCATTGAACCCAAATTTTGGGTGAAACGAAACATTGAACTAACATGTTGAACCAAGACGTTGAACCAAATTTTGGTTCAATGGTTCAAACAAATGTTGAACCGACTGATGAACCACTTGATTGAACCAAAGAATGAACAAAAAAAAATGAAATTTACTGATGATTCAAAAAAAGGCTAACCTTGTGAATTTTAGACAAGAGTTTGAAGAAGCTTTACTAGACCCTGCACTCTCTGAACTAGTTTTTATCTACCGAACATCTACACCAAATAGCAAGAAAAAATATGACTCATGGAAGATTTATCAACAAGTCTCACCTACATTGAAGTATCTAAATAATACAATGTCCTTTATTTCTCCTATTTATGTTTTCCATTTTCCCACATGGACCCTAATGTGTCTAAAAATTATAAATCTAAAAGAGGTGTCAAAATACATAAGATTGAGAATTTTATTCCTTTTCATGGGTTGGCTTTTAGGATTAATAGTAATAAATATAAAGACACCTCCCTTGTAGGAAATGACATGTAAAAAAACATAAGATCCTCAAGTGTTTCAAAAGGTTCTATAAAAGTGGGGGTAATACGCTAGGCCAGGTTATGTGACATCCCCCCTTGTCTATGCATATTAGTTTTTGGAATGTAAGGGGATCAAAATCCCTCGATATAAAACCTATTGTGAGGTAGTTTGAGAATTCTAGAGAGAATTTGGACTTATTATTTATTCAAAATGTGAAATATATAGTATTCCACATTTATTTAGTTAAATTTATTTGGCTAAATGTTATCCAATTTTATACCAACCATCAAACAGGTATAGGAGGGGCCTCCATCTTGATCAATCCTGATTGGTGGGATTACATTATTAACCATAGATTCTATCCATATAATAGATGTGTTTGGGTTCTATTGGAAAAATAGAATCAATTTTTTTGTCTTTGTAATATTTATAATGCCAATGACTATAGAGAGAGGTCTGAGCTCAAGAATTGGATCACTTCTAATCTTAATAATGTCTGCTAGTTTTTTAGGGGGTTTTAATATGGTAGAAGATAAGGAAGTCAAAGTATGGGGAAACCTCAATTTGGAAAGTTAATTGACTTTTATTCTATTCTAAATTTAATATAATTCATAGAGTCATTGACCTTCTCCATAAAGGCAAAAAGTAGAGTAAAAGAATCTAGTTCACTTGGTGCAATAATTAGAGTAGTGGTAAAAGTTTCTATTTCAGGCTTGATAGATTCTAATTGAATGGTGAATTCTTCCATATACATCCAAATAATTTTGTTAATTTTTTTAATATCATGCCCTTTAAAATCTCAAATCATGATTCTATTGAGATTGGCATTTCCTTGAATGATGAAGCTCAGAGAGATACTACTTCCTTGAAAGGGCTTTTTAAGTTTAATGTATCTCCCTTAAATGACCAAGATTTATGGATGGTATCCAATTTTATTTTAATATTGGAAATTTATCTCAATGCTTATCCTCTAACATTGTGAAATGGAACTCTTATAGAGATCTGTCAATTATTTTGAAAGAACCTATGGTCAAATTAAGGAAAGAAAAAGAAGTAAAATTGCTATGATCTCTTAGGAAAATATAATTTTGGATGAAAGTGACTTTAAAAATTACCCTTCAAATGGAATGATTTTAGATGATCTTAATTCCATAAATCATCAATTTAGAAATCCCAAATCTACCTCACCAAAGGTGCTCAAATTTACTCCCATTTGACTTGGCTCAAACTTGATGATAAGGGTTCCAAATTATTCTTCCATTTATTTAAATAAGGAAATAGAAGAACAATATTTATAGTATTGACATTTAGGGTAATCTCTCTCATGATTCTATTGATATAAAAAGGCCTTATATGATTTTTACTCTAATTTATTCTTGACTGATGGTACCAATTCTCAAATTAAATAGAATAGGATTCTTTGGGATCAATGTATCCCATAAAAGATTTCACAGGATCAAGATATATATTTGGATAAGGATATTTCCCTATATTAATTAAAAGAGACTATTTATTCATTAAAATATGATAAATCTCTAGGTATTGATGGATTCTTTGTTGAATTGTATAAGGATAATAAGGATTGTATTGATAATGAATGTCTTGAGGTCTACAATGAAGCTATTTATATTGGTTTATTGGGCTCAAATATCAACATAGGTGTTATTAAGCTCATCCCTAACTATGGTGACCCTAATAAAATTAAAAATTGGAGACCTTTCACTCGAATGTTTCCTATAAAATCTTAGCCAAACGTCTCTCTTTCCTTCTTCCTTCTATTGTTTCTAAAACTCAAAATGGCCATTTTTAAGGTAGATATATTATTGATAATAAAAAATACTATTTTGGAGGGGATGTATTTGGCCCAATATTCTAAACATGATGTGGGTATGATTCTAGTTGACTTTGAGAAAGCATATGACACAATTGAATGTCATTTCATTGAAAGAATGTTTAGATATTTTGTGTTTCAAGTCAATTTTTTTAGAATGATTAATGGTCCTTTTAAAGTTGATTTTGTATTTGTTTAATTTAATGGTGAGATTAGTGATTTTATTTCTCTTAAAATATCTATTATACAAGGATTCTCCTTGGCCCCATCTTTCATTGTGCTTGTAGTAGAAGCATTACACTACTTGTTAAAAAGTGTTGAGATGGGTCCCCTGATTAAAGGGATTTGTTTTCTTAATGAATTTGAGTTGATTTATGTTCTTTTTTATAATGATACTACACTTTTTGTCAAACCTTAGGAAGATGATCTGGTTAAGGTTGCCTTAAGGATTGATATTTATAACTATACTTTTAGATCTAGAGTGGTTATGCATAAAGCCTTTATTTTGGGTTGGAAAGACACTCCTCTTACTTGTATTGCTCCTTTTGGTTGGATTTGGAAAGGACTTGATCAATTGGTTAGATATCTGGTTTGGAATTATATTTTCTCTCATTCCCTCTTTCAAACTTATGTGGGAATGGGTTTTTTTTTAATATTAATAAAAGGATTGAGAAATGGAAAGGCCACCTTCTCTCTTTACCTGGTAGGATTTAGGTATGTCAAAAACTCTTGGATTCCTATAGGATATAAAATTCTTCTTATTGGTTTAATAAATCCCATGTTAATCTACTTAATAGAATTATTAGATATTTCTTTTGGTTAGATGCTAAAGGAAATAAGAAAAGACATGTTGTTTCCAAAAAATTCTATTATAATCCTAATTGGTGGACTTGGTTTGAAAGACCTTAGGATCCAAGGTATTTCTCTTGTTGTTAAATGGATTATCAGAGCCTTCAAAGGAGAAGAGCCATGGAATGTCTTAGTCAAAAATATTATTTTGAGAGGTTTCCCTAAAGGTAAACTAGATTAGAAAGGTCTTAATATTGTTGACTTTTTTATATGGGCCTTTTTCAATTAAAGTTATAGGATCCCCCATATTTGGATCTATTTGGATAGCTTGGTATTTAATCAAGCCTTTCATCACTGATAAGCATGTTTTTAATTGGTTTGGGACATGATGCCAAGGATATAGATCTTGGAATCTCTGTGTTAACATGTAACCTCTTACACACACCATGTGATGTTTTACTTTTAATCAATTCACTAAAGGGTTGAGAAAATTTAGTTACTTTTAATCTCAATATGGTTAGGCCTCTTAGATTTAAATTTAAACTATAATTCAAATTATATCCTCTGAATGGAGGACCTATACTTTTCTTCTCAAAGCCATATAGGGTGTTAGCTCTATTTATATCATAGATGATGAGGATGAGTTATGGGATAATTTTAAATGGTCAAACAGGTCATCTCTCTATGATTTATCCACTAAAATATTATATGATAATCTCTCTTTCTCTAATGCCCCATTCATTTCCCTTAATTATATCTAGTATGTTTGTGATCCTTTAATTTCTTGGAATTTTAGATTCAATGTGATTTGGGCCTCCAATATTGAGACTAAAAATTCCTTGTTTAGATGGTTAGTGTTATACAATAAAATTTTTGTGGGTGAATTTTTGGTCAAAAGTTGTTTTGGTCATCCTTATTATTCTTTTTCCATTGATATTGAATCCATTGAACATCTTTTTTCCCCTATCCATATACTTCTAAAATCTTGAATTATTGTCTTAAAGGTTGGTTCTTAGTCTTTGAATGTGAAATTGGTTAGTTTAATATTGTATTCGGTTATGTGTCTTAAAAATAAAGTTTATCCCTTTTTCACAAAATTTGGCTTGTTTTTTCCACTTAAATCTTGTGGTTGATTTGGAGGAAAAATAACCTTGATGTTTTCCAAGCAAAAGCTAGAGTGCTTACTGACTTCATGGTTGAAGTCAATTCTAGCATTGTTTCTTTTTAGATTTTTATTCAATTGAATCTATCTAAACCAAAATTGGAATAGTTCTTGAGGACTAGATTATTGAAAGTTACTTCTAATTTTTTGATTGATTCTAGAGGATACCCTAAACTTAGTCCTCATCGAGACTACATAGTTTATCATGGCTCTATTATTGAAGTTAATTTTTTTAATATGGTTGGGACAACATTAAGAAGGCTTACTTTAACTAGGTAGATTATCCTCTTCATGCCTAGGGTAATTACTCTTATTATGACAAGAATGGGTTCAAAAGCTGGGTTGTTGCCAATGAAGATTTGATTATGGCTATTAAAAATAATAGTTTAATTACTCATGAATTTTTTTACAAGGATGTTGAGGAATAAAATGTTTTTATTGATATTGAGGTTGACCTAAGTTTTACTAATAGTACCTTTAATTAAACCATCTTCTCCTATTGGTATCCCCCTCCTACAATAGAATATTGATAATCAAAATTATCCTTGGGATTTTATTAGTGACAATGTGAATGCTCTTCCTATAAGCTTGAAAATCTTATTAAAAGGGGTGGTAAATTTGTAAACACTTCAAAATGTCCCCTTGACTAGTTTTTGATGTCACATCACCTTGGACCTATTCTCAACTCTTAGTTAACTATTTACCTAGTTAACTCACCCTTAAACACCTTTTCTACACCTAAATACCAAAAACATCCCCTCCTTTGACCCATTTTAACCCTTTTGTACAAAGGGGTCAACAATCAATGGTTACCCTTAACTGTTGATGATTAGGTCCTCACTCTTGAAAACCTAAGTTCACATCCAATTATGGGTGAGATTGCAAGGTAAAAATAAAAACTTTCCCATATACACCTCATAAATTTATTTTCCCTAAAATGGCATCTTTATCTTAACCCAACTTATCAAATCTTTCTCTCTCTCTTTATTTAGTATTTCTGTGCTATAAATGCAAGGCTCTTAGAAGGGATGAGGATCCAAAAAAATTTACATTTAGGCTCTCTTGTTTTATTTGTATAGGTATTTAACATCCCAAAAATCTATCTACATGACCTTTGAAAGTTTAAGTACTATTATGCCACTCAACTTTCTTCTGGTTTTCAACTATAATTCACATTGCATCACATAGACACCCATAAGCAATTGTCACTAGTTGTTACAACTATCACTAGTCACATCAATCATTGTCGATTACCTAACCATCATTGGTCAGGCCCAACCATCATCAGTTACCCTGACCATTGATGGTCACTATCAAAGAAAATAATAGATTGTTATTTTCTCCCCTTTTCACCTAGCCAAACTCCTCTTTCTCTTCCTAACCTATATGAAGACCCTACTCAGACTGTTTAGACTTGATTGTGACCTATTTGTGCATGTTAGTGACCTACCATGCTATATATTCTATCAAATAGGTACATGATTTATTTTATTTCATATTTAATTTATTATCATTTGAACATAAGTATATTTCTTATATCATCTTCAACTTAATTATCTTAAAAGTGGATTGATAGCCTCCTATAAAGCCTTGTGATTCTTATATCTAGCATACACTAGGAGATCCACTCAACCCATCATCTAACAAATCCCCTTCTAGTTTTCTTTTGATTTACAGGTTATCCTCCCTAGCCAAAGAGGAGTTCCCACATTCATATGGATCAACATGCACATTATACCATATATTCATCCACATACACTCATATTCACTTTCTTATATCTACTTTCAAAACTAAGAAATGAAGGAAATAAAATTGAAACATTTTGGCATGCCCGATGGGAAATAGTTCCCTTTCTTCCTTAATTGTTTTCTCATTGAATGAAATTATTTATTTTGGGGCATAAAAATTAACCATTTGCTTTCATTAATTGCTTGATTATTTATTTCATCTAATAAATTAAGAGACAAATTAATCTTATCATCACAGTCACACTTATTATCACACACAAAACAAAACCAAAAAGTAATTTACACATAAAAATAATACTTGAGACAAGGACCGACTAGGATTTCATCACTTGGATATAACCTTACCCCCTCCTGACTATCCCAATTATATTTCACCACCAAGGGGAGAACCAACATAGCTCTCTAGTTGAGTATAGAATCTAGACTCAATATATCTTGGCTAAGCACCTAACACCCTTATCATTCTTGGAATGTGAAGTGAGGGGGTAGTCCCCAACACCAAGCCATGTACTGAAGTTCAACACAAATCTTCCTTATGAGCACTTAAACAACTTGAAACCATCTGTAGACTTCCTCTTTAGTATCCATTTTATAATCCAAGATCCATTATCACACTCTTTCAGGCATAAGCCAAAAGTGATTTAAAAGTAATCCTAAGGTTAAAACATACTTCTTAATGTATGTATCAATTGCTTTGAAATTCTTTTGGGTTTGATCTCTATTTGAGGTTTGAGTGTCATAATAAAATTCCCTAATTTTTCATATAAATTTCTCTAGACAACAAGTGAGGAATCAAAATAACCAACCACCACCTTCTTCTTCATCCATGGATTATACATCAGATGTTGATAAATCTCCTCATTCTTCACCTCACCATTTTCCTCCACCATCATCTCCTTCTAGAATCCCAGTCATATCTAAAGGAGATCTAGACTTTACTACCTTTATTTACAATAATCTACTTATTTTACAATATTATCTCAACACCTTGCCTCACCATATCCCCTCTAATTTGGTTCCTTCTTCTAATATTTCTCTTATCATACCATCCCACCTTATGGTAGGTACCACTTCAACCCAACCATTGACTCAGGCCTCTTTCAACACCCCATCCACCCAAACTCAAACCAACCTTCTACCTCTTGTCACACCCCATGTGGGTTTAACCTTGTCATTAGTCACCTATGCCCCATCTACCATGGCATTATCTTCCACTTTAGCTTCTATCCTCCCTTTGGTTACAACCAATCCCTTGGCCATAACACCACTTTAAAACCTAGTTCTTTGTATACCTCAAAACCTTCCCCTAATTAGCATTAGGGTAACTACCCAACCTTAACCTTCCTAACTTCCTCCTACCTCAACCATACCAACGACATCCTTCTCTTAACAAGTTCCTATGATAGCTTACTAATATGTCCCTAACCCACAAGGGTACATACCACCCTCCACCCAACCTTTTATATCTATTGATTCTTATGTGGCACCATCTCAACCCCTTACTACCACCTGTGAATATGTGTCTTCTTTACAACCATCTACCACTTATTCATAAATAACTACAAACCAACATCAATAGAATGAGCCCCTTAATTATGTGGCTTATCAACCTCAACCTGATCTAATCAAAATGCTAATAGACAAAATGACTAGTTTGGAGTCATCCATCTCCACCTCAACCAATCTTTTATCCTATGACCAAATTTGTAATTATCCTATCCAACCCTTTTTTCCCATTCATGTTTACCCATCTCAATGGGAATTGCCCAAATTTTCCAAATTATAAGGTAAGGAGGATCCTCAATAGTACCTGAGATTGTTTCATCATGCTTACTACTTGACTACTTATGATGATACTCTCCTCCTCTGAACCTTTCCCATGTCATTATTTGGGGCCACCCTTGATTGGTATAGTACTCTTCCCACTCATTCTATCTTTTCTTTCTCTCAATTGGCACAAACCTTTTTGGAACATTTTTCTATAAACATATCTAAAAAGGTCTCCATTATCAACTTAAACTCCATCAAATAATTTGAAGATGAATCCATTATTGATTTCATTTCTAGATGAAGGGGCATCATTAATCAACTCACCTTCCCATTACCCCAACCCAAATTAATCAAATTATTCTCTTAGGGGTGTGCCAAACACATTGCTCCAACTCTCTAAGTCTAATCCTTTAGGACTTTTGATGAAGCATTCACTATGGCACACAAATTTAAAAACCATTTTATTGATGAAGGGAAGTTAAATCTTTGGAATAAAAAATTTAGTTTCAAATCCATTGAATCATCCTCCACCAATACCATGAAACTAACTAATTATAAAGAAAAATCATCATCACACTCAGTTTTTATTAAAAGTGCACCACCTCCAACTGTAAACTAATCACTTCAAACCAACAATCCTTCTAATCACTAAAACTAGACCCAAAACTGGGCTCCTTCAAAACCATTTACCCCAATTGGGGAATCCTATCCATTAGTTTTATATAATCTACTTAAGTCCAATCTAATCCAACTTCCACCTATAAATCCCCCTCAACGATTTGATACTTCTCATCCCTTTCTTGGGTGGTACAATGAGAATGATTATATCATTTCATTGGACATGATACTGATAGATGCAATGCCTTTAAAAACATTGTCCAAGACCTAATTGATAGAGGGGATATTGTGTTTGATAACCCAAATTCTCCTTCCAACCAATCCATTGATATATTTTTAAAACCTTTCCCAAATCATTCACCTTCAACCCAACATCATGAAATCCAAAATGAATCCTCCAATTCACATGATGCACATGTAATTAATGTCATCAGTAATGTGCCCACTACTAAATAAATCATCACCTCTATCACCAAAATAGAGGAAACCAACCCACCATCCATTCTTTCAAAAAACCCAATGGAAGAATTAACTACCACTTCCTCTTCCATCTATGAAAACACCATTCCATCTACCCCTCCTATGGTATAAATACACTAGGAGATAACCATTCCATCAAATATTTTAACCACTCATCCAATCCAGAAATAATAGTCACCTACTTCTTTGGACAACCAAACTAAAGAGGAAACTATACATTCCATTCCACTTGAGACTAAAACCCTTATCTCTCCTATTATAGAACCATACATACCTCTATTAGAAAATATTTTTAGAGATTCAATACCCTTATCAATCCAATCATTATCCTTAGAACTATCCACCAATGATAAAAACATTGAAATCACTCCTTCTTCCCCAAAGGACTTGTGCTTTGAAACTAATAATCAGGGAACAAGACACATTTATAAACCCTTTTCCTATCTAGTTTAAAGTTTATAATTAACCTCCCAACCTAACTTTGATAGAGATACCTTTTATCATTGACATAGACTCTCGTATCAAAACAAAACTGAACCTTCTACCTCACTTGAGTCTACTCTCAAGCTTTTTGTTATGACTCCACCAACTACCCCTCCTAAAGTAACCAAGGAACCATCTCAATTACCCCCACCTCAAATTATCAAATCACCCTATGCTTATCTTACAAATCCAATAAAAGAATTCTGGGTCCTTCTCATGCCTAATATTGCTCACCCTCCCTTGAGATTGGACTTAACCACATCAACCCAACCAAGGATGAGTCTAATTTAGTCTATTAAGAAGGTAGGATTGCTTAGACCATAAGCTCAAAAAATGACCATACCAACTCCTTCACCTTTACCCTTTATTTTGGGGTTACATCCTTCCACCATTCCCATTACCTACTCTTCCTCTAAGAAACCATCTCCCATTTCTCCACCTATAACAACCCAATCCTCTAGTTCATCATCATTCCTTACCAACCTTTCTCCCTCCACTTTCCCATCCATTAAACCCTCATCATCTAGACCTCCAATATCTAAACCAATTAGAACTAAGACAATTATTTCTAAACCACCAACCAAACTCACTCCACCAACCACACCTCTTGTTGAGAAATATTTTCCCCATAAGATCCCTACACCCAAAGTCCAAACTCCACCACCTCCAAGATATTTATAAAAATCTTATACAACCCTATTAAAAAGACCTTTGCAAGATTCAACCACTAGCCTACCACCAATCAATAATTTTGAGCTTACTTACTAAAAACCAACTTGGTTCAATGATAATTTGATTTATTTTTACCATAGGACCGCTGTATATCATATAGAGAACTGTAAAGCTCTCTAATCAATTATTCATAGCCTTTTGGAGAAAGATGATCTATTAGATGAACCTTCTTTAATCCCCTTGTCCCTTTTACCGCCTATCCAATCTACCTACCAATCATCTACTTCTCTACTCATACCAAAGAGTGAATCATAGGAACTGAGACAAGCAACCAATCCCCTTATCCATACCATTAATATGGTGACTCAGTCTCAAGCCCAACAAAATGATAAGGGTAAAGCCACCTATCAAAGTGAAAAATTCAAGGCCAAGGAAACCATTCCATGGTCCTACCCTTTAACTCCTCCACCAACCAACCAAACCCAAACAACTACACCTTCACCTTCACCCTCATAACCATCCAAGCCAAAAGTCTCCATTTTAGGAGCTCCTTCTTCCAAAACATCTCCATTCATCCAACACTTAGTATTAAAATAACTTCACCAAACACCAATCAAAATGAGCCTTTATGACTTAATTATCACCTCACCCCAACACTACCAAGATTTAATTTAAGCACTAAATTCTATAGAGGTTCAACAAGATTATCCCCAACCTCTTTCATCTTTGATTAGAGCCATCCAACATGTTTCCATGGTCACCTTTCAAAAATTAGAAATTCTACCATATCATAACAAAGACTCTGACCCCCCTCTTTTCATCATATCATCCATCAATCAAACACATGTTAAATGAGTCATCATTGATGGGGGAGTGAGTATCAATATCATTTCCTCCCATGCCTATGATCAACTTTAACTACCTAAAAACATCATGTTTGAAAGCTTGGCATTTATTTGATCATTTAATGGTACCTTAGCTACCACTCTAGGAATAGTTATTCTCTACATCAATTTGGGGCCTCAAAATATTCTTTAACTATTGTATGTCATAGAGGATAAGTTTCAATATAATGTGTTACTCAGTCACCCTTAGATCCACATTATGGGTTGCATCCCTTCTACCCTTCAATGATGTGTCAAGTTTGAACATGAGGGGCAAGTCATTACAATAAAATCTGATCTGAGTCCCTTTACTTCTTGTAATATGACATATCAACCTAATGATTTTCTCATTCCACCTTCACCCACTTCACAACCTAACCTGCCAACACTTATATCTTCAACAATGATGAAGCATCTACTAGTTTAATTATCCTTTCATCTTAAATCGTAGTCAAATACCCTTTAAAATCCATATTTTAATGTCTCACACTTGGGGAATATCAAATTTTAGCTTTAGACACTTTTCCTTCTCCACCTGAATTTGGGAACCTTCAAAATGATCTATCTTATGACACCAATGTCAATACCCTTGTTCCCTTTGGCCTTCCAAACAATAGAACATATTTTGTCTATGAAGGACTTGATAAACCACTCCTTGATCCTACCATCATGTCATACATCCATCCATTCACTTCTAATTTTTTATCTTAGCAACTTGACCTTTGCCCAAATATACCTTCATCGGTGCACTTGGAAGGGGTTTGGATTCAACCTCTATGAAAAAGGACCTCACAAACTTCCTATCATCAAAACTCAAAAACCTCATGAGTTATTTGGCCTGGGGTACCTTCCCTTGGAAGAGGCCACATCACCAAAACCAATTCTCATCACTATTGAAGAACCTCTACCCTCACTAGCCCCACTTTTCCAATCTGACAAACCTTTACCCTCACCAACCCCACTTATTTAATTTTATGAATCTCTATCGTCACCAACCCCATGTTTCTAATTTGAATAACCTCTACCCTCACTAACCTTATTTTTCCAATTTGAAGAATCTCAACCCTCACCAACCCCATCTTTCTAATTTGATGACATTAGAATCATCCCACCTAACATATTTTTTATTAACACTATCATTTTGGGTCCCCTAACTTATCAATGGAGGGGGGGGGTAAACCAGAACCATTCCTCTCATCTACCCTAAAATACTTACATATGATTCACCCACCATTAATACCAGCCAACAATAGGATGTCAATTTTATTCTTACCTACTTGGGTGTGGGGGACTCTTCTCTTTAAAAGGCCTTTCCTCCTAATAACCAAATAATGCTAAATGAATCAACCATAGATGTATATTTGAGAACTTAGGATGACTCTTGTATTATCAATATTGGTCAATCTTTAACCCTCGAGGAACAATGAGACTATCAATCTTTTCTCCATGACCATATTATAGAATTTTCTTGGTCTTATCGAGATATACTAGGCATTAACCCTACCATCACTCTTCATAACATCATAACCCATTCTGAAGTTAAGCCAGTTTGATAAAAGCTTCATCGTATGCACTCTTGCATAACTCTTCTCATTAAAGAATAATTTCAATGCCTTATATCCATCAACATCATTCAACCCATTGACTACCCATAATGCATCTACAATATCATTCCTATTACCAAACCCACTAACATCTTTGCCTTTGTGTGGATTTCCATGATCTTAACTTCATGTGCCCCAAAAACAACATTCCCCTACCTAACATAGACCAACTTGTTGATCTCATTGTTGGCCATGAAATGTTATCCCTTATAGATAGTTTTTAGGATACAATCAAATCCCAATTTCCCCTCAAGATCAACATAAGACATCCTTCATCACCCCATAGGAAATTTTTTGTCATCATGTCATGCCTTTTGGCCTAAATAACATAAGGACAACCTATAAAAGGGCCATAACCTATATCTTTCATGAACTCATTCATAAAATAGTTGAGGACTATGTTGATGATTTTCTTGGTAAGTCTAAGAAACATAAAAATCACCTCTTTATTCTTGATATCATCTTTAAAATACATCCATTATCATGTCAGGCTCAACCCAAAGAAATGCATCTTTAGGGTCTTATCAAGAAAACTTTTGGGCTTTATTGTTTCCCTCTATGGAATAAAAATAGACCCTATAAAAGTTTGAGCCATTTCAAAAATGCCTCTTCCTACTAACCTAAAACAAGTTCATAACCTAAAAGGCACACTTACATCAATCCACTACTTTAGCTCTCAGCTCTATGATTGTTGTTAGTTTGTCCACCACCTCCTCAAGAAAGATACCTCCTTTAAATAGACCAAATAATGTCAATAAGGCTTTGATGCAATGAAGTAGTATCTTCTTTCTCTACTAGTATTTATTCCCCCAAAGGAAGATTAACCCCTTTATTTATACATATCTACCATTGATCATTCCTTAGGGGTCATGCTCACTCATCGTTATGACCAAAATAAGGAGTAAGCCATTTATTACATTAGTTGCACCCTCATTAACTATGAAACCTGATACACCCATTCTAAAATTTTTTGCCTTGCCTTTATTTTTGTAGCCTCTAAACTTCATAATTGTCTTCTTAACCAAAATACTTATGTCATTACTAACACTAACCCCCTAAAGTATATGCACTCTAATCCATATCATAACCAATCTATGGCTAAGTGGCTTATGTTTTTAGTTGAGTTTGACCTTGAGTTTCTTCCACAAAAATACATTAAGGGATAGGTCATTGTATAACAACAAGCTAAATTTCTTCTCTTTGATAATCAAACTCCCCCTCTTACCTTTCCAAATGAGTCTATAGCCATTCTTTCTTTAGAGGAACTTGCCTATCAAATGACTATATTTTGATGGCTCTAAATGTCAAAATAGTGGGGGTGCCAGCATAATAATCATTACCCTTAATGAGGAACCTCTTCATATTTTTTTCAAACTTGGTTTTGAATGTACCAATAATATAGCCAAATATGAATCCTTGGTCATAGGTCTCTAAACCACTTTAGCTTTGGGAATCAAAACCATTAGCATCTTTAAAGACTCTCAAGTCATTATCAACCAAGTCATAAAAGATTGTTAATGTAAAATTTATGTCCTTTTAAAGTAAAAAAAACTTTTTGATATTCTTGTAACATAATTTAACCACTACACTATCCAATTGGTTCCTCATTTTAACAACAAATTTGTAGACACAATGTCTTCCCTTGCATCCCAAATTCTATTTCAACCTACTATGCCTAAACTATTTGTCACCATCCATCACTTTTTCACACCATCTTACCTCAAATATAATCTTCTTACCATTTATCAGATAGAAATGTCACCTACATATATTTGTTATGATCAAATATTTAACTACATTAACATTGGTGTCCTCCCTTCTGATCTTTCAATAAATACTCATAAAGATTTCATACAAGGTACCTCTCGCTACATCATACTAGGGGGCATTCTTTAAAAATGAGGATTTGATGGTCTCCTCCTTCATTTCCTTCATAACCATGAGGATTTTCATGCCATTAAATAAACTCACAATACGATTTATGGGGGACATTTCGTGGGCTCACTATTGCTAAAAGAATCCTACACCTTGGCTACTATTGGCCCATGCTCAATCAAGATTGTTGTGACTATGTCAATAAATGTATTAAATGTCAAAAACATGTTAACCTTCATCATGCACCTCCTCATAGTCTTTAGGTGTCAACTAATTATTGGCCCTTCTTATAATGGGGTCTTGATCTTATTAGAAATATCAATCCACATTCCTCACAATGACATTAATACATTATCAGTGCTACCAAATATTTTACCAAATGGGTGGAATCCATCACTGATAATGGCAAATCCTTTAAAAATTAGAAATTTAAATCTCTCTATGTTACTTTTGGCATCAAGTTGAACCATTCCTCACCTTATCATCCATAGGGAAATGGATAGGAAGAGGCGTCTAATAAAACTCTCACTAAAATGCCAACCAAGGTTGTAAACACCTTGAAATGAGATTGGTATGTACGCATCCCATTTATTTTATGGGCCTATCATATTAGTATTCACACTTTGATAGGGGCTACACCTTTTTCCCTACTCTTTGGCATAGAGGTTGTCTTACCTCTCAAATTCCATATTCACTCTCTTTGTATTTTATTACATGATATCATTTCTAAAGAGGATTATCATTAAGCACACCTCGCATGCCTAGACTTGCTTGATGAACATCACTTTGCTTAGTGATAATCTAACAAGTCTAGGCATGTGAGGTGTGCTTAATGATAATCCTATGCTTATAATAAGCATTCAAAAGAGTGAGAGTTCAACATCAGAGACCTCATCCTTAAGGAAAATTAACACATCACTAACATGGAAAAATCCAAAAAGGGCAAGTTTACTTTTAACTAGTTAGGACCTTACATTATAACCCACAAGTATAGATCGAGTTCTTATCACTTGTCCTCCCTTGAGGGCAAGACAAAACCTAAACCCATTAATGATTCACATTTACATCTCTTTCATTGTTAAAACAAGTATGAAACCCACTTCTATGTCTAACTTAAGCTCATCCCATTAAGTCATTAACCTTTTTCTACCTCATTTCCTTTCTACACCTTTTGGGATCGATTGATTATATAAAACTATGTGATTCCTCTGTCATAGTCATAGCCCATTTCTAAGTATGGGTAACTTGGCTCTACCCATAACATAGTTCTCATGGATACTTTTCATCTTTTAATAGATGTAATCCCAAGGTCACTTGTTTCTCAACACCCCTTCCTCTAATGAACCTTTTGTGCCTAGGTCTTACTTCTACATGGGTAGACCTTTCAAACCTGACTAGACTTGTCCATGTCTAATTTTAGTTTAAAACATATCCATATATCTAAAAACTATTAAACTACTCCCTCAAAGGATAACTGACCCATCAAAACAAAAGTAACTTAAAAATAGACTGCTTCTTTGAAGGACAACTATGTGTAATATAATCTTAGACCACTCCCTTGAAGGATGGATAAACAATATTCATTAGAATCTTCCCACATCGATCAAATTCAACAACTTTTAATCAATAATAATAAGAAAAATCAATAAGTAAGCCACAATTGGCTCTTATATTTCCATTCGTAGACTTCTTGTATCAATTAGTCTACCTATTTATCTCAATTAAGTCATAATCAACTCTTATATTTTCCATTTTTAGACTTCTTGTATTGATCAATCTACTTATTTATCTCAATTAAGATGCAATCAACTCTTATATTTTCCATTTGTAGAATTTTTGTATTAATTAGTCTACCCATTATAATGAAACATATAAAAGACATGGAATTTCCTACTAGACTTATTTACTCATCTATGGAAAATATAATGACTCCACTCTACCTTTTACAACTTTACCTATCATCCATATCCTAACCACACCTAATGGACTATGAGCTTACTTGGCACAAAGTGCTCAAGATGCATGTTTTTTTAATAAAGCATGCTCTTATGAAACATTTGATGGGTTTGTGTTCACTAAGTTAACCCATCTATGGATTTTTATTGTTAGGTTCTCGATATAAAAAGGCACCATGTTTTCTTTTCTTATCCAAAACAAGTGAATGTGAACGTTTCCTTTTCTCTAGAAACTAACATTTTATCTCATCATATCCATTCACAAAGTATAATCCATACAATCATCCTAACATTAACACTATATTATAACCATCCTCATCATTTAACTCAAAATTAACATCATTCACAAATGACATAGCTAACAACATTAGCATAACATAACATGATCATCACTAACATAATAGACATCTTCATCAAAATTCTCATAATAATTAAAATAGTAATATCATAACCAATAAGATCATAACATTATAAAACATCATCATAAATCCATACCATTAGCATCATAATCAATGACCTTATAACATTAATTACATTATAACATCATCATAAACACACCATTATCATAATCATATCACAACATCAATGATTTCCATCCTATGAGCGTCATAACATCAATCAAAATCACATGCCTATACTATGCAAGATAATTGTCAAATCATAAATCTCATACATAAGCATTCATGAACAAACATAAAATCATCTCAATCATCTAAAACATTTATATGTATATATACATCAATAGGTGTCAACAAAAGTACATATCTCTCACTCATTAATATATCTCACATCTCAACATGTAGGCTAGTGTCATAATATCAAAATACATCACATAGGATCTTTGCTCATAAACCTAGAACACTTGAACCAAAACCACTAACACTGGCATATGGTCTTAGTCCCCTTGGAGTACTTTATTTTCAACCCACTACCATCACCCACTGACCTAGGTTCATAATCACTACACCACCTACCAAACCCACCTAATACTCTTTGCACCTCTACTCATTAGGATATTGTGCTAACATAGTGCCCTCATAATATCATAACTCTTATATGGCCGCTAGACACCTAGATTTTTTTACAAAACTTGGTGGTGCCAACACTACCCCACTTGTCCATTATAGAGAGTCTCTCTCTTATGTCACCAAACCAAGTGAGGTCCTTACCTAATCTTACTCTCCTCTCACCAACACAATCTATCCTTGTAAACTAGCCACCTAACCCTATAAAGTGGCCACCTAACCTTGTAAAATGGTGACCTATACTTGAGACTAATCTCTCTATACTATCACTCCTATCTAAACCTAAAGAGTGGCAATATATTTATAAATAGTGGTAATCTACCTTTATAACACAATAATCTAGGCCTATGTTGTTGTCAATGCTAATGCTACCTATGGATCCCCCTATGCTGGCACCTATGCTAGGTTAACATCCATCTGCCACTGTTCCCCATCTCTAACACTGAAATTAATGTTTTTTGTACCTCCCATAAAACTAGGTAGGATAGTCAATTGTGTACACTAAATCATCTCCATCCCTTATGGGCAACTCCTCAAAAACTAGCTCCTCCTCGACTACTTATGGCTCTAGTAGATAGAACTCTACATCCTCCCTCTTATATTGAATAGAATCTTGAGGGATACCCTATAAAATCCCAAACTAACATCATACTCACTCAAAGGGGATGCACTCTACCTCACCATCCCACCTCCTATAAGCCCATCTCCAACTCTGTAAAGATAAGGTGTGGTACCTATACCCAACCCATATTGGCCAAGTCTGATATGGCCTCTAGACTATATCACCAGTGATTAAAGCCTCCAAGGTTCCTCTAAACTAATAAATATCCCTAAAACCACCACTTCCACCTATCATGGCTCCATCTCTCCTCTATCTATAAAATTTGACTACATAATCCATCAGTTGGTAGCCCTCTATCGGAAGCCCTAAGGGTCTTATTACCATATGTACTCATAGCCCAACAATGAAGAATGAATCCCACATTTATGCCATAATGCCTATGTGCCTTGAACCCCCATAACTCTTTATATATCTACAACAGTAAAACCTATGCCCATCAAAAAATCATGCCACCCAAGATAGCTTTAGTAACACCCCTAACAATACACTAGGGAATCTCTTTCCTATAGAATCCAATAATTTGTAACATGTGACCACTAGCTACAACATGGTTAGTAAGTGTATCTCTAGGATCTCTTTGGTAGAATGGCTCAATGCTAAAACCTCTCGAGTGAAACTGTGCATGGACTCCATATTTGTATAGGATATCTAAACACTCATCTATCTCATCCCCCTATATGTGGTAAATAGGATCTTTATGGATGGGTAGACACGTAATTTGATGTACATACTTTAAAATGATGCTCATCTCCCCTATCAATAACCAAAAAGTGTTAGTCACTAGGTCCCATCTCTTGATGAGGGTGACTATCATTGTGACATCTCTAGGTAAGCATTGGTAGTGGTGCATAGTTCCAAACCCCACTGACTCCATGTGTCTCCAATCCTCCATATACATGACATCCCTCACCTCTATGAAAATATTAACAACTCAATCTCATAGGTGGATCTGATCTTATGCCTACAATAATAAACATATCACAAATTAGCTAATCAAACTATCTCTAACACTTCCTATATATTATCCAATTTAATTCTATACTAAATATGAGTTCATCTATCAACTTTCCCTTTGCACACTTGTTATCTCTTTACACCCCTATTAATTATTTCTATGTAACCTCCACCCTTTATATCCTACACAAACTCAATTTCCAAAAAAATCCTACACAACCCAACTAACCAAACTTCTACCCCAACCTAACTCCTATCAACAAACCTCCAATCCATCCTATCCCACCTCCTATCCCAACGCAACTTGCCCCTACCCCTATTGACCATTGACAAGGCTCCCTAACCATCAATGGTTCCCATGGGGTTATTTTCCCTAAAGGTTGACCATCATCGATTATCTCAAACCACTAACAATCACTATTAGTTGACCATAGGTAGCAAGCCTCAACCTATTAACTTCCTTTTAAAACCCTAAACCCCCCCTTTACCAATTAAACCTAATCCTCAACACCCTTACATATGACTCACTACTTCTCTACAAATAAAACATCTACCTAAACATACCATCTTGTACACACATAACAAAAATAACTAAAACCCTAGCCCCATAGTTTAACATAGCCCTCATTCCCAACAATTTAACATATTTTTCTATTTTTACCATTGAATTCAATGATTTTAATTTAATACCAAATTTAATACACCCCCCACCTCACTTTGGTATCGGTGGTACTACACTAATCCCCACCTCCCCCACTTGTCCTTGAAAACCTCATATGTCCATCTCGACCCCACCATAACCTTTTCACACCAAAATCCTCTAAGACAACTCACCACCTTTCCACCCACTCACACAAAATTTTCATCCAAACACTTAGACTGGACAAAACACTACTTCTCCAAATCGTAAATGGGGACAAAATGGGCCCCATCGACCTTTTTACCATCAATTTAGGGTTTCAACCCAACCATCCATCATTGGTTGACCCTAACCATCAATTATTACCTCACTAGCATAACCATCGATGGTTACCTAACCATCACTGGTTAACCCTAATCATTGATGGTTAGGGTGTTTTTTCTTCTTTTACCCTTATACACCTATTTTTTTGCTACTTCACTCATAACTCTTAATGCCTCTACATGAGCTCTTTTTCTCCCCTCACATCTCTACCACAAAAACTACATTAAGCTTAAATTCCATGTTGGATCAATTATCCATGGGATAATGTAGGTAGTGTCATCTTGCCTTGTGTATTAGGAGTCAACTTGGCCATACCATACCCACTCAACCATATGACCCATTTACCTTCACCCACCCTGATTTTGGTACCTATTCACATACCTTACAATGACCTTATTTTGGTCATGATGCCCATCTTGACTAATCTTTCCATGTTGACCTTTTATATTTCACCCCACCTCATGCATGACCTGCCCCATTATGTTTTTTATGGGAGCACTTCCTACACTAGATACCTGATTAAACACCACTATTTTATAGGACACATGACAAGTGTGACCTAGTCATCTATGAACAATGATGGGGATTAGTTACCTTTTCACTAATCATAGAACCTAACCTTATTTTTATCAACATGACAATCTTTGTCTTTGTGTGATCATGACTATCATAGATAGTTGCCTTTTGTCCATATACTTGCATCTCAAATGCCCAACCTTATGCCCTTTATTATACCTTTTATCAAAACATGACCCAATTCGACCTTCACCTCATTGGCTCGTAATTTGATGGGGAGTACCCTCCTCCCATACTCAAGGCAACTAGACCTTGACTAGTCAACAACTCATTTTTGTTTTATGGCTTATTGACCTAAAAGTTGCATAATAAAAAGGGGTAAAATATAGACACTTGAAAATGTCCCCTCGACTAGTTTTTGATGTCACATAACCTTGAACCTATTCTCAACTCTTAGTTAAATATTTACCTAGTTAACTCAACTTTAAACACCTTTTATACACACCTAGACACCTTTTAAATCATCCCCTTCTTTGACCCATTTTAACCCTTTTGCATGTGGGGGTCAATCATCAATGGTTACCCTTAACTGTTCATGATTACCCTTAATTATTTATGGTTAGATCCTCACTCCTACAAAACTAAAAGCACATCCAACTATGGGTGAGATTACAAGGGCAAAATAAAAACTTTCCCATTCACACATCATATCTTTCTTTCCCCCAAAATGGCATCTTTATCTTGAACCAAATTAGCAACTCTATCTCTCTCCTTATGTGTTTTATG